>CAKOAT010725154.1:135256-155652 GCA_932364175.1 Eruca vesicaria subsp. sativa | reverse complement strand
GCGATTCTCGAGTTTTATAAAACGATTTCTCGAGTTTTATAAAACGATTCTCGAGTTTTATAAAACGATTCTCGAGCTTTATAAAACGATTCTCGAGCTTTATAAAACGATTTCTCGAGTTTTATAAAACTGTTCATTTTGTATTCTTGCGGAAAGTTTTGGCTATTAATTCCGTCGTACCGATTTTGACCCCAACACTTGTCGATTTCCGTTAAATAAGGAAACTTAGGAAAACCCTAATTTCTCAGAGGAACCGGATCTCTGCGAAAGCCAATGACAAGTAACCAAATAAATGCGGAAAAATATGAAAAAGCAATAAAACGAATTTATAAAGAAAGTCGATCTTATTTCCGATTCGCGTAAGAGCGTTGCGATCATTACAAGGAATTACAAAGGCTTTGGCCGCAGGGGCCATCAGCGAGTTACAAACATAAAACCATAGATCTAGTCGAGTCGCAGCTCGATAACGAAAGACGGAAAAAGATAGGAAAAAAGGTTTGATTGATTTCAGACTGAACCTTATTAAAGGCTACCCACGTACCCCTTTCGGGGATCAAGTCGAACGTAGTTCAGTTGATAGAGCTGGACCAGAGATCGAACTGCCTGGGCGAGTTCGTCTAGTAATTGAGCGCCAGTCATAGAAACCGAGCTTGTCGAGAAAAAACCTAAGTTTCTAAGTGCGGAAAATTCTAAGTCTAGAAAAGTTGTGAAAGTCTCAGATGAGAGCTCTGAAAATCGTCCCTTTGCTTCTGCCCTACGCCTCCTGCTTATATACTCCCTTCCTAGGCGGTTTAGTCTTTCCATTTCGCCCAGATTCGAGATTAATGGGAATCTTCCATTTATCTCGATCTTTGTTTTTTTCCCGCGGAAATCTTCTATTTATCCTCAAACTTGACATTTATCTTCAAGTTTGACATTTATCTTCTTTCTGCGAGTAAATCACCCAAACGCCGTCGTAACTTCGGGTTGGACTTCGTTTAAAGTCGCGAGTGGCTTTTATCGCGTTTTATGACTTTCCGAGCCATTTTGCGATAAATGCGTTTTACGACTTTAGACGAGATCGTTTCCTGATACGATGCCATTTTTAGATAAGTTTCTCGAGTTATTCGTAAAGCTAAGCAATTTTCGATGTTTCGATTAATCGTTGCCGTTTTCTACGATTTACTCGGGGTTTTATTAAAAATACGTTTTGTACGATTTTTACGAAAAATCTCTAATAAATCGTATAGTTTAGGCAATATTCGGTGTTCCGTTTAATCGTTGCCGTTTAATACGATTTCCTCGAGTTCTTTTTGAGAGAACAAAGTTTTACGGTTTTTTTCGTAAAACTCGAACGATAGGACGGATCGAGACGAAACGGGAGACATTTCGACCGTGATTCGGAAAACAATCGTGTCGGAGGACGTATGCCTTAAATCAAGGATGTGGGAGATCGAGGCTCGGGATGGTCGGCTCGACGTACGGCAACGTCAGCACCTCTTAGTTCTCCAACAGGCGAACAAGTTGGGAGGTTCCTAGTTCGCCTGCTGGCGAACTAAGCCGAGCTGGCTTAGTTCGCCAGCAGGCGAACTAGTCGGGAAGCTCCTAGTACGCCTGCTGGCGAACTAAGCCGTCGGGAGGCTCCTAGTTCGCCAGCAGGCGAACTAGTCGTGACTAGTTCGCGTTTTTGCGGTGGTTTTGGTTTTTTGCGACTTTGTAAAACGATTCTCGAGTTTTATAAAACAATCTTCGAGTTTTATAAAACGATTCTCGAGTTTTATAAAACGATTCTCGAGTTTTATAAAATGATTCTCGAATTTTATAAAACGATTCTCGAGTTTTATAAAACGATTCTCGAGTTTTATAAAATGATTCTTGAGTTTTATAAAACAATTCTCGAGTTTTATAAAACGATTCTCGAGTTTTATAAAACGGTCTTCGAGTTTTATAAAACGATTCTCGAGTTTTATAAAATGATTCTTCGAGTTTTCTAAAACGATTCTCGAGTTTTATAAAACGATTCTTCAAGTTTTATAAAACTATTCTCAGGTTTTATAAAACGGTTCTCAAGTTTTATAAAACGATTCTTCGGGTTTTATAAAGCGATTCTCGAGTTTTATAAAACGATTCTTCGATTTTTATAAAACGATTCTTGAGTTTTATAAAACGATTCTCGAGTTTTATAAAACGATTCTTTGAGTTTTATAAAATGATTCTTGAGTTTTATAAAACGATTCTTCGAGTTTTATAAAACGATTCTCGAGTTTTATAAAACGATTCTTCGAGTTTTATAAAACGATTCTTGAGTTTTATAAAACGATTCTTCGAGTTTTACAAAACGATTCTCGAGTTTTATAAAACGATTCTTCGAGTTTTATAAAACGATTCTTGAGTTTTATAAAACGATTCTCGAATTTTATAAAACGATTCTTTGAGTTTTATAAAACGATTCTTCAAGTTTTATAAAACGATTTCTTTTATATTTTCTGCGGAGACTTTTTGCCATTGATTCCGTTGTGAGCGATTTTGACACCAACAGTTAGCCCCCCATCTCGCTGGAATCTTCAGCCTTTAGCGTAAGGTTCTTGCGAGTGGTTAGCCAGTTTTAGTTAAGTTAGGCGGAATTAATGGTTGGAAAGGTCAATTGAAAGTGATCTTTTCACTCTCCAGGGAGCGGAAAGCGTTTAAGATTAGGGCTGCGCCTTGTGAAGGCTGCCTACGTACCCTTTTGAGGGGATCAAGCCTTTCGTAGTTCGTTTCGGAGTTAAGGTTTGTATGACCTGTTTCCTGGCAAGACCTTTACGGTCTAGTTATATGTTGTGTAGGAATTATCGAGCATATTGATGTCGATGGAATCTACACGTTTGCCGGCCTTGAGACTAGCCTCGTAGGAGTTTGGTCTGGCCGAGCGTGGCCGTTATAGTTTTCGGACTGGCCGTGTGCGGCTCTGAGTCCCTGCCGCTTTTGCGGCTTTATTAAAAATCAGTTTTCGTTCTTAAGTGTGTGTTTTTATTCGCATGAATTTAGCGGGAAGAATATGAGTTGATATTGAGGGAGGTCCGCGAGTTGTCGTCTCGCATTCCTTTTTCCCTTAGTGTATCGCCTTGTTCGTTTGCCCGTTTTAGGATGTTTAGTAAATCGAGTGAGCGTTTAGATATAGACGAAGAGACATGCCTTTAGGATCTCGATTCATGCCTTGAAACGTTAGCGACCAGTGTGCTGGATTTAGGGCAAGATCTAGGTTTACTTTCGGATTGAGGCCATGCGATGACTAGTCGGCTTTCGTTTTGCCTTTTGTGATTTTAACCTGATTCCATACCGATTTAAAATCCGCGATAGGTTCTCGGCTTATATGATTCGTCTGGTTTGAACCGAGCATCTCACCGGGAACAATTTCTAAGTTGCCCGGAAGTGCTGACCAAAAGTTTGGATTTCTTTTATAGCGCTATTACCCTTGTGTCGGGTGTTCGAGAGCTATCTCTCTGAGATAACTTAAGTTTGTTTAGGACTGTTGCGAGTTTGTTGTGATCAGCAACAAACTTTTTAGGCGATAAATGTTTACGTTGTTTTGGCCTTCGCGAAGGATACGTACGTTAAGAAGTTTTGCGTAATTTTATAGTTGCGGACGGACTGTTAGGTCTTCTAAGAAAATGACTTTATCGAGGAAGGTATTTATGTCGAAAAACTAATCTCCGGGCGTCTGCAACGTCTCGCAGTGCCGAAAGTTGATTTTTATTTTATATGCCGCGTTTCGTGTTCGGAACGTTTGCGGGCTCGAAGATGTTGCGCGGTGTTGCGAGGGTTTTGTTTTAACCCTGCTTTGCAGGAACACTTTGGTTTGTTTGCGGATATTCGCAATTAAAACTTACATTCCTGTTTGGATGTTAGGTAGTTTTATGATTTGTGCTAGAGCAATTAGTACCGAGAGTTCGTGTAAGTTGTTTCCCCGAAACGAAGCGTTTTTCGTTACGGTGCTTTGTGAAGTGTTGACCTTCGGAGATTCGTACGGCTTGAGGAGCTCTGGTACGAGTGTTTTCTTATACGTCGGATTTTGTAGGCAACTTGCTTCGGGAATAGAGTGAATCGCGAAAATACAGAACTTAGCCGATTTTCGACAAGTTTGCATTATCCGTTGAAAGTATTGGCTTGGCGTGAAGGTTGTGTTCAGCCGCACAACCAAGGTCGTATTTGGTAGAGGATTAGACCACGACACTTTCGTGCTATCGAATAGGTCGAGTCGGTTTGTAAACATGGCATTGAAGTGAAGCGCGTTCGGACAATAGCCAGGTAGCGTTTGTCTAGCTTGATCTACCAAGTATGCCCGTGTTTATAGAAAACGTTTTTCCGTTTTATGTTTGATTTCTACGGTGAAAGTTTTGTATAAACTTTCCTATGTATGGAAGTTGTTTTTTTTTTTTTTTTACTCGAGGGAGACAGATCCTAAGAAGCTCGATGCAGAGCCCGTGCGGAGTCGTTTGCGGGGCGGTCTCATTCTCGGATGTAAACAGGAGGAATGAGAGCGGATGCTCGTGAACCGATGGGCTAAAGAGTGAGATCTTTCAGATCGTATAGCTTGTTTTTCGCTATAAGGAAAATACTTTTCGCAAAACCTGTTACGTTTACTTTCGAAAGTTACTTCGTTATGACATGATCCTGATGATACGAAGGCTTTCTCGCGTAAGCGACGAGCGATGAATTTAGTAATCGACACGACGCATTGGGTTAACAATGTTTCTGCAGATTTTTCGAGAAACCTTTCCCCTTTGTTTTTGATTTTTCGGTGATGGTTTTTTCGAAGTCACTCGCGGAGTTTTACCAAAATTTCTTTCACCGATATTTAATCGCAAAATGTTTTAGCGGGTTTCTCAGACGGAATTAATCACATAATCAGCAATAGGATCAGTCGGCGAGAAGGGAGGACGTGTTCTCTATTGCTGCTTTGTGTTCTCGATTTTTCTTTCGCCGAATGTGTTCTTGACATTATTCCGTGACTCACTTGGTTTGACGGAAAATGAGATCAATGCTTTGATGCCTAAAGATTTCTATTCTTATACTTGTTTTATCAAGTTTGAGAAGATCTTTATGACTTGGCAAATAATCGAGTTTCGCTCTAAAGTTTCGCAAAGATTTTCTAACCGCATGATTGCGACGAGAGATGCTGTATATTCCTCGAGATTATTTCCCAGATGGTTTGGATCAGTCTTTAGCGCTTAGACGGTTTTTAGATTGTCGTTTGCTTTTGGGATGATTTCGACGATGCGTTGCATCGTTCGAATATTTTTCATTTTCTTGATGCGAGGAAAAATGTTCGGCGAAAGAAGAAAGACGAGTTTCGTTTGAAGGATTGGGATGATCGACAATCCGGGTCGATTAAAGACCATGGTGGATCGGAGATGACTTGGAGTATGTCTGATTTACGAAAAATTCTAGGTGATAAAAACCTGTGGGGCAAACCTTGTCGAGAAAAAGCCTAAGTTTCTAAGTGCGGAAAATTCTAAGTCTAGAAAAGTTGTAAAAGTCTCAGATGAGAGCTCTGAAAATCGTCCCTTTTCTTCTGCCCTATGCCTCCTGCTTATATACTCCCTTCCTAGGCGGTTTAGTCTTTCCATTTCGCCCAGATTCGAGTTTAATGGGAATCTTCCATTTATCTCGATCTTTCCTTTTTTTCCCGCGGAAATCTTCTATTTATCCTCAAACTTGACATTTATCTTCAAGTTTGACATTTATCTTCTTTCTGCGAGTAAATCGCCAAAATGTCGTCGTATATTCGGGTTGGACTTCGTTTAAAGTCGCGAGTGGCTTTTATCGCGTTTTATGACTTTCCGGGCCGTTATGCGCTAAATCCGTGTTACGACTTTAGACGAGATCGTTTCCTGATACGATGCTGTTTTTAGATAAGTTTCTCGAGCTAATCGTAAAGCTAAGCAATGTTCGATGTTTAGATTAAACGTTGCCGTTTTCTACGATTTACTCGGGGTTTTATTAAAACGCGTTTTGTACAATTTTTACGAAAAATCTCGAATAAATCGTATAGTTTAGGCAATATTCGGTGTTTCCTTTAACCGTTGCCGTTTTATACGATTTCCTCGAGTTCTTTTCGAGAGAAAAAAGTTTTACGGTTTTTATCGTAAAACTCGAACGATGGGACAGATCGAGACGAAACGGGAGACATTTCGACCGTGATTCGGAATACGATCGTGTCGAAGGACGTATGCCTTGAATCAAGGATGTGGGAGATCGAGGCTCGGGATGGTCGGCTCGACTTACGGCGAGCTAGTTCAGCTTGGCCAGGTCGCCATATGGCGAACTAGGTGATAAAAACCTGTGGGGCAAAGTCAGTTTTATAAAAAGTTTTATAAAACGATTCTCGAGTTTTATAAAACGATTCTTCGAGTTTTATAAAACTATTCTCGGGTTTTATAAAATGGTTCTCAAGTTTTATAAAACGATTCTTCGAGTTTTATAAAACGATTCTCGAGTTTTATAAAACGTTTCTTCGATTTTTATAAAATGATTCTTGAGTTTTATAAAACGATTCTCGAGTTTTATAACACGATTCTTTGAGTTTTATAAAACGATTCTTTGAGTTTTATAAAACGATTCTTGAGTTTTATAAAACGATTCTTCGAGTTTTATAAAACGATTCTCGAGATTTATAAAACGATTCTTCGAGTTTTATAAAACGATTCTTCGAGTTTTATAAAACGATTCTCGAGTCTTATAAAACGATTCTTTAAGTTTTATAAAACGATTCTCGGGTTTTATAAAACGATTCTTCGAGTTTAATAAAACGATTCTCGAGTTTTATAAAACGATTCTTCGAGTTTTATAAAACGATTCTCGAGTTTTATAAAACGATTCTCAAGTTTTATAAAACGATTCTTTGAGTTTTATAAAACTATTATCGGGTTTTATAAAATGGTTCTCAAGTTTTATAAAACGATTCTTCGAGTTTTATAAAACGATTCTCGAGTTTTGTAAAACTTTTCTTCGATTTTTATAAAACGATTCTTGAGTTTTATAAAACGGTTCTCGAGTTTATAACACAATTCTTTGAGTTTTATAAAACGATTCTCGAGTTTTATAACACGATTCTTTGAGTTTTATAAAACGATTCTTTGAGTTTTATAAAACGATTCTCGAGTTTTATAAAACGATTCTCGAGTTTTATAAAACAATTCTTCGAGTTTTATAAAACGATTCTCGAGTTTTATAAAACGATTCTCGAGTTTTATAAAACGATTCTTCGAGTTTTATAAAACTATTCTCGGGTTTTATAAAATGGTTCTCAAGTTTTATAAAACGATTCTTCGAGTTTTATAAAACGATTCTCGAGTTTTATAAAACGTTTCTTCGATTTTTATAAAACGATTCTTGAGTTTTATAAAACGATTCTCGAGTTTTATAACACGATTCTTTGAGTTTTATAAAACGATTCTTTGAGTTTTATAAAACGATTCTCGAGTTTTATAAAACGATTCTTCGAGTTTTATAAAACGATTCTCGAGATTTATAAAACGATTCTTCGAGTTTTATAAAACGATTCTCGAGTTTTATAAAACGATTCTTTGAGTTTTATAAAACGATTCTCGAGTTTTATAAAACGATTCTTCGAGTTTTATAAAACGATTCTCGAGTTTTATAAAACGATTCTTCGAGTTTTATAAAACGATTCTTGAGTTTTATAAAACGATTCTCGAATTTTATAAAACGATTCTTCGAGTTTTATAAAACGATTCTTCAAGTTTTATAAAACGATTTCTTTTATATTTTCTGCGGAGACTTTTTGCCATTGATTCCGTTGTGACCGATTTTGACACCAACAGTTAGCCCCCCATCTCGCTGGAATCTTGAGCCTTTAGCGTAAGGTTCTTGCGAGTGGTTAGCCAGTTTTAGTTAAGTTAGGCGGAATTCATGGTTGGAAAGGTCCATTGAAAGTGATCTTTTCACTCTCCATGGAGCGGAAAGCGTTTAAGATTAGGGCTGCGCCTTGTGAAGGCTGCCTACGTACCTTTTTGAGGGGATCAAGCCTTTCTTAGTTCGTTTCGGAGTTAAGGTTCGTATGACCTGTTTCCTGGCAAGACCTTTACGGTCTAGTTATATGTTGTGTAGGAATTATCGAGCATATTGATGTCGATGGCATCTGGACCTTTACCGGCCTTGATACTAGCCTCGTAAGAGTTTGGTCTGGCCGAGCGTGGCCGTTATAGTTTTCGGACTGGCCGTGTGCGGCTCTGAGTCCCTGCCGCTTTTGCGGCTTTATTAAAAATCAGTTTGCGTTTTTAAGTTTGTGTGTTTTATTTGTATGAATGTAGCGAAGATGTTGCGCGGTGTTGCGAGGGTTTTGTTTTAACTCTGCTTTGCAGGAACACTTTGGTTCGTTTGCGGATATTCGCAATTAAAACTTACATTCCTGTTTGGATGTTAGGTAGTTTTATGATTTGTGCTAGAGCAATTAGGAGCGAGAGTTCGTGTAAGTTGTTTCCCCGAAACAAAGCGTTTTTCGTTACGGTGCTTTGTGAAGTGTTGACCATCCGAGATTCGTACGTCTTTGGGAGCTCTGGTACGAGTGTTTTCTTTACGTCGGATTTTGTAGGCAACTTGCTTCGGGAATAGAGTGAATCACGAAAATACAGAACTTAGCCAATTTTCGACAAGTTTGCATTATCCGTTGAAAGTATTGGCTTGGCGTGAAGGTTGTGTACAGCCGCACAGCCAAGGTCGTATTTGGTAGAGGATTAGACCACGACACTTTCGTGCTATCGAATAGGTCGAGTTGGTTTGTAAACATGGCATTGAAGTGAAGTGCGATCGGACAATAGTTAAGTAGCGTTTGTCGAGCTTGATCTGCCAAGTATGCCCATGTTTATAGAAAACTTTTTTCCGTTTTATGTTTGATTTCTACGGTGAAAGTTTCGTATAAACTTTCCTATGTAAGGAAGTTGTTTTTTTTTTTTTTTTACTCGAGGGAGACAGATTCTAAGAACCTCGATGCAGAGCCCGTGCGGAGTCGTTTGCGGGGCGGTCTCATTCTCGGATGTAAACGGGAGGAATGAGAGCGGATGCTCGTGAACCGATGGGATAAAGAGTGAGATTTTCAGATCGTGTCGCGAGGAGGCAAAGTTTAGATTGGCAGCCCAGTGCGGGATCGTATAGCTTGGTTTTCGCTATAAGGAAAATACTTTTCGCAAAACCTGTTACGTTTACTTTCGAAAGTTACTTCGTTATGACATGATCCTGACGATGCGAAGGCTTTCTCGCGTAAGCGACGAGCGATGAATTTAGTAATCGACACGACGCATTGGGTTAACAATGTTTCCGCAGATTTTTCGAGAAACCTTTCCGCTTAGTTTTTGATTCTTCGGTGATGGTTTTTTCGAAGTCACTCGCGGAGTTTTACCAAAATTTCTTTCACCGAGATTTAATCGCAAAATATTTTAGCGGGTTTCTCGGACGGAGTTAATCACATAATCAGCAATAGGACCAGTCGGCGAGAAGGGAAGAGTGTTCTCTATTGCTGCTTTGTGTTCTTGATTTTTCTTTCGCCGAAAATGTTCTTGACATTATTCCGTGACTCACTTGGTTTGACGGAAAATGAGATCAATGCTTTGATGCCTAAAGATTTCGATTCTTATACTTGTTTTATCAAGTTTGAGAAGATCTTTATGACTTCGTTTTCTTGATGTGAGGTAAAATGTTCGGCGAAAGAAGAAAAACGAGTTTCGTTTGAAGGATTGGGATGATCGACAATCCGGGTCGATTAAAGACCATGGTGGATCGGAGATGACTTGGAGTATGTCTGATTTACGAAAAATTCTAGGAGCGAGTCCGTTTTAAGACAACATCAGCGTCTCTAGCTCCCTCTTTCTTTTAGGAAATGAGTACATTTGAATGCGTGGCGATCGTTTCTCGGTTGTACGAGAGATTGGATCGGTTTGCGAGTTATGCCTGAATGGTTAGAAAACAATAAATCGAGACAAAAATTGCTTACGACTTAGCATGCTAGATTATCCTCTAAATTCTAAGTTCTCTAGGTTTCACGGCAGTTTACAAGACGTTTTTGTTTGTTATCTACGAGAAATTAGAAGTCTAGTAAAATTTTCAAATCGGACATACCTTAGTTTCATCGATGATTTGGGATCGTCTATTCTTCGTTCTTCTTCTTTTGACTTACTGGTCTTCGACGAATTACCAGAAAGAGTATCAGAGCGGGGAGAAGACTTAATCATCGGAGCTCATGTTCTTGGTTTTTCGTACTGCTGGTTTTATTTGACCGTCTAGGTGCGCTTTGTATGATTGGATGTTTTCGACATAGCGTGGCAGAGTTTCGTAAAACCGGATAGGGTTTAGAGAGTTCAGATTTCTCGTATAGTTTAGGCAACTTTGGTGTTAAGTCAACCGTTGCCGTTTTAGACGATTGATTCGAACTTATACGAAGAAACAAGTCTTTGTGTTTTTATCGTAAAATCCCGATGGAAATCCCGATTGAGACGAAAACGAGAATCAGCGCGATCAAGACTCGAGAGAGAAACTCGAGGATTGGTTCAGCTCGACGTAAGGCAAGTCGGGTGTACCCTTTCAGCTCGCCGTGTGGCGATCTGGATGGTAAGAACCCTTGGGGCAAAGTCAGCGACTCTTGGGCGAGCTAGGTGCTTGGTTTAGCTATACGTTCGGCGAGCTAAGACGCTTGGTTTAGTTCTACGTTCGGCGAGCTAAGCCAGCTTGGTTTAGCTTTACGTTCGGCGACGTAAGACTCCTGGTTTAGCTCTACGTTCGTCGAGCTAAGACGCTTGGTTTAGCTCTACGTTCGGAGAGCTAAGACGCTTGGTGCAGGTGATCTCGATCCGTCGAGTTGACTTGTTTTCGTCTTAGAATCTCAACGGGAAGTCCGATTGAGACGAAACGAAAAGCAGTGCGATTATTGTTTAGAGTACGATCAGGCTCACCGTAGCTATGAGTTGGATTGTGCGGACTCTCGGGGAAAAGTCAGTGCCTCTAGGACGAGGTGGAAAGCCGGTCAGCTCGCCAAGATGGCAAGCTAGGTTGCTTGGCGATCTCACCGTCTTTTCGGCTGGATAGTATTGCCCGATTCTGAGAGTAGCCTAAGGTTCTTCCGCGAGCAACCTAGGGTTTTGTCGCGAATAACTCTAGGGTTTTTGCGCGGGTAACCTAGGGCTTTCTCCACGAGTAAAGCTAGGTCTTCTCCGCGAGTAACCTAGGGCTTTCTCCGCGAGTAACCTATGATTTATTTCGCGAGTAACTTAAGGTTTGTTCCTCAGTTTCTTTGAGAGAAAGTTTTATTTTTACGAAAAGTTCTCGGAAACGTCTTTTGCTCAACCCATGAGATTTGTTCAACTCGGAAATAAGAAAAACACTATGGGGTATGATAGATTTTACCATTGCCCTTAGTGATCTGAGATAGAAATCGTGAGCTTGTTTTGTTGCTCTTCCCGTGGTGAAGAGTCGCAATTAGGTTTTCGATTTTGCTGAGTACTACAGCGTTTGCGTGAGCGTTGGCCGTACGAGTAGTCGCTGCTGGAGTTGTTTTACCAGCGTCTTTTTGCGAGTTGCGACTTTGTCTTTCATACATCCAGACATCGTTTTGGTCAAGCGTTTTGCGGCTATGATTAAGAGTAATCCGACCCCCTCCTTCTAGCGCCAAACTGTGGGAACCGAGATTCACACTTGTCGATTTCCGTTAAATAAGGAAACTTAGGAAAACCCTAATTTCCCAGAGGAACCGGATCTCTGCGAAAGCCAACGACAAGTAACCAAATAAATGCGGAAAAATATGAAAAACGCAATAAAACGAATTTATAAAGAAAGTCGATCTTATTTCGGATTCGCGTAAGAGCGTTGCGATCATTACAAGGAATTACAAAGGCTTTGGCCACAGGGGCCATCAGCGAGTTACAAACATAAAACCCTAGATCTAGTTGAGTCGCAGCTCGATAACGAAAGACGAAAAAAGATAGGAAAAAAAGGTTTGATTGATTTCAGACTGAACCTTATGAAAGGCTGCCTACGTACCCCTTTCGGGGATCAAGTCGAACGTAGTTCAGTTCATAGAGCTGGACCAGAGATCGAACTGCCTGGGCGAGTTCGTCTAGTAATTGAGCGCTAGTCATAGAAACCGTACTTGTCGAGAAAAAGCCTAAGTTTCTAAGTGCGGAAAATTCTAAGTCTAGAAAAGTTGTAAAAGTCTCAGATGAGAGCTCTGAAAATCGTCCCTTTGCTTATGCCCTATGCCTCCTGCTTATATACTCCCTTCCTAGGAGGTTTAGTCTTTCCATTTCGCCCAGATTCGAGTTTAATGGGAATCTTCCATTTATCTCGATCTTTCCTTTTTTCCCGCGGAAATCTTCTATTTATCCTCAAACTTGACATTTATTTTCAAGTTTGACATTTATCTTCTTTCTGCGAGTAAATCGCCAAAAAGTCGTCGTATCTTCGGGTAGGACTTCGTTTACAGTCGCGAGTGGCTTTTATAGCGTTTTATGACTTTACGAGCCGTTTTGCGATAAATCCGTTTTACGACTTTAGACGAGATTGTTTCCTGATACGATGCCGTTTTTAGATAAGTTTCTCGAGTTAATCGTAAACCTAAGCAATGTTCGATGTTTAGATTAATCGTTGCCGTTTTCTATGATTTACTCGGGGTTTTATTAAAACGCGTTATGTACGATTTTTACGAAAAATCTCGAATAAATCGTATAGTTTAGGCAATATTCGGTGTTTCATTTAACCGTTGCCGTTTTATACGATTTCATCGAGTTCTTTTCGAGAGAACAAAGTTTTACGGTTTTTATCGTAAAACTCGAACGATAGGACGGATCGAGAGGAAACGGGAGACATTTCGACCGTGATTCGGAATACGATCGTGTCGAAGGACGTATGCCTTGAATCAAGGATGTGGGAGATCGAGGCTGGGATGCTCGGCTCGACGTACGGCGAGCTAGTTTAGCTTGGCCAGGTCGCCATAAGGCGAACTAGGTGATAAAAACCTGTGGGGCAAAGTCAGCACCTCTTAGGTCGCCAGCAAACGAACTAGTTGGGAGGTTCCTAGTTCGCCTGCTGGCGAAATAAGGCGAGCTGGCTTAGTTCGCCAGCAAGCGAACTAGTCAGGAAGCTCCTAGTTCGCCTGCTGGCGAACTAGTCGGGAGGCTCCTAGTTCGCTTGCTGGCGAACTAAGCCAGCTCGGCTTAGTTCGCCAGCAGGCGAACTAGTCGTGACTAGTTCGCGTTTTGCGGTGGTTTCGGTTTTTTTGCGATTTTGTAAAACGATTCTCGTGTTTTATAAAACGATCTTCGAGTTTTATAAATCGATTCTCGAGTTTTATAAAACGAATCTCGAGTTTTATAACACAATTCTCGAGTTTTATAAAACGATTATCGATTTTTATAAAACGATTCTCGAGTTTTATAAAACTATTCTCGAGTTTTACAAAATGATTCTCGAGTTTTAAAAAACGATTCTCGAGTTTTATAAAACGGTCTTCGAGTTTTATAAAACGATTCTCGAGTTTTATAAAACGATTCTTCGAGTTTTAAAAAACGATTCTCGAGTTTTATAAAACGATTCTTCGATTTTTATAAAACGATTCTCGGGTTTTATAAAAAGGTTCTCGAGTTTTATAAAACGATTCTTCGAGTTTTATAAAACGATTCTCGAGTTTTATAAAACGATTCTTCGAGTTTTATAAAACGATTCTCGAGTTTCATAAAACGAGTCTCGAGTTTTATAAAACGATTCTTTGAGTTTTATAAAACGATTCTCGAGTTTTATAAAACGATTCTTCGAGTTTTATAAAACGATTCTCGAGTTTTATAATACGATTCTTCGAGTTTTATAAAACGATTCTTGAGTCTTATTAAACGATTCTTTGAGTTTTATAAAACGATTCTCGAGTTTTATAAAACGATTCTTCGAGTTTTAGAAAACGATTCTCGAGTTTTATAAAACGATTCTTCGAGTTTTATAAAACGATTCTTGAGTTTTATAAAACGATTCTCGAATTTTATAAAACGATTCTTCGAGTTTTAGAAAATGATTCTTCGAGTTTTATAAAACGATTTCTTATATATTTTCTGCGGAGACTTTTTGCCATTAATTCCGTTGTGACCGATTTTGACACCAACAGGCAGTATACGAGTATAGTATACGCACCTACTCCCTCCCTTTTTTTAAGATAAAAGAAAACAGATGAATTTCTTTTAAAGGATTGGGATGATTGACAATCTGGCTCGATTAAAGACCATGGTCGATTAGTGATGACTTGGAGTATGTCTGTTTTACGAATTTTTTTACGAATGAGTCGGGTTTAAGATGACGTCAATGTCTCTAGTTCCTTCTTTCTTTAGGAAATGAGATGAGTGTTGGGGTCAAAATCGGTACGACGGAATCAATAGCCAAAATTCCCCGCAAAAATACAAAAGGAATAGTTTTATAAAACCCAAGAAGTCGTTTTATAAAACTCGAAGTCATTTATAATACTCGCAGACCGTTTTATAAAACTCGGGAAGCCGTTTTATAAAACTCGAGAAGCCGTTTTATAAAACTCGAGAATCATTTTATAAAACTCGAAGAATCATTTTATAAAACTCGAAGAGCGTTTTATAAAACTCGAGAATCGTTTTATAAAACTCAAAGAATAGTTTTATAAAACTCGAGAATCGTTTTATAAAACTCGAGAATCGTTTTATAAAACTCGAAGATCGTTTTATAAAACTCGAAGATCGTTTTATAAAACTCGAAGATCGTTTTATAAAACTTGAAGATCGTTTTATAAAACTCGAAGATCGTTTTATAAAACTCAAGAATCGTTTTACAAAACCGCAAAAACCGAAACAGCCGTAAAACGCAAACTAGTCCCGTCCCGACTAGTTCGCCCACCGGCGAACTAAGCCAGCCGGCTTAGTTCGCCGTTGGACGAACTAGAGACTTCCTGGACGTCCCGAACCTCGATCTCCCGCATCCCCGATTCGAAACTTACGTCTTTCGACACGGTCGCATTCTGAACCACAGCCGAAATGTCTCCCGTTCCATCTCGATCCGACCTATCGTTCGAGTTTTACGATAAAAGCCGTAAAACTTCGTTTTCTCGACAAAGAACTCGAGGAAATTGTATAAAACGTCAACGGTTAAACGAAACACCGAACATTTCCTAAACTATACGATTTATTCGAGATTTCTTGTTAAAATCGAAAAAACGCGTTTTTAATAAAAACGTCGAGTAAAACGTAAAAAAACGCGTTTTTGATAGAAAAGTCGAGTAAACCGTAAAACCTTACGATTAGCTCGAGGAATTTACTAAAAACGGCATCAGATCAGGAAACGATCCCGTATAAAGTCGGAAAACGGATTTATCGCAGAACGACCCGGAAGGTCCTAAAACGCGATAAAAGTCCATCTCGCGATCTTAAAGGAGTCTAACTTGAAGATACGATAACGTTTTGACGGTTTACTCGCAGGAGGAAAGTAAATGTCAAGCTTGAAGATAAAAGGCAGGTTTGAAGAAAAATAGAAGATTTCCGCGCAAGAAAAGGAAGGATCGAGAAAAATGGAAGATTCCCGATATACTCAAATCTGGGCGAAATGGAAAGACCGAATGGCCAAGGCGAGGAGTATATAAGTAAGAGGTCGAGGGCAGAAGCAAGGGACACGATTTTCAGAGCTCTCACCACCAAAATTAGCATTTAGGAATATTTCCGTTTTCTGTTAGCGAGCTGCGTCTCAACTAGGGTTTTTCGTTTTTAAGCTTTTCGGCCACTCTTTTTGTACCATTTCTACGCAGATTCGGAATAAGAACCTCTTTGCTCTCGATTTTCGTTTATTCTTTTAAAAATTCTAAGTTTATCGTTATCTTAATCTTCGTTGTGCGGTTCTGCAGATAGCCGGTTCCTCTGGAAACTTAGGGTTTTCCCGAAGTTTCCTTTTTTACGATTTATTGACAGTAGGTGGATTTCGGTTCCCACAGTTTGGCGCTAGAAGAAGGGGGGGTCGGATCTATCTTACACCGAAGCCGCAACATGTCCAACGAAGAAACGATGACTGGTGACCAACTAACTCGCAACGAACGCGACAACGTTGATAAAACACCACCACCACAAGACGTGTCCGCGGCCAACGCTACAAACGCTAACGCCGAGACCGTCGAAAAGATGCCTTCCAAGTTTAATAAAAAATCGGAAGAGCAGCAAAAACTCATTGGTTCGCTTGCAAAACAGGTCGAAACCCTAACTGCGAGAACCAGAGCAATTCGTCCCCGCGGAACCACTAAAATCCGCGGAAGGAGGCTCGATTTCGCGACTCCTATGGATCGCCCCAGAACCGAGCAGGGTAATTTACCGGAGAAAGATTCCGGAAAAGACAACCCTGACGCGACGCTGAACGAATCGGAAAAATCTCCTACTCGCGAACAGGAGACCGAGGGTGGCGGCATTGAAAGGGTCAACCTGGAAACGAGCGACCAAGCCGACTCATCAGACGAGGACGCTGACGTCCATCCTAGGAGGAGAAAAACTCGCAGTCATCCACCGGAGTCTTCTCCCGAGCGTTCTCTTACTGGAGACGAGGAGAAGCTTGATTTTGCGCGATACGCAAAAACTGCCGAGGAGCGATCTCCGGTTACTCGCAGCAAACGCCGACAAGATCGGAAAACTGCTGGCGGCCTGACCGAGATTCGCGATCTCCGCGAATACATCACTAAAACGGCCGCAGCGGTAAAAGCGGTGAAATCTCACATTCAGCACGCTACCAGCGCCGCACCTGAAATCGATCGGCTACTGTACGAATCTCAGAAAATGCCTTTCACGGCCCGCATCACCGAGGTCAAACGGCCCGATCCCGGGAAACTTAAGGTGCCAACTTACGACGGGACGTCCGATCCCAAAGCGCACCTGCAGGGTTTCCAGATTACCATGGGGTGAGCCAAACTCATGGATGACGAACAAGACGCAGGCTACTGCCGTCTTTTCGTTGAAAACCTAGAAGGAGCCGCGCTCGAGTGGTTCGCCAAACTTAGGCGAAATTCGATCGGAAGTTTCCGTCGACTGGCTTCGGAATTCCTGAAGCAGTACTCGATGTTCATTAATCCGGAAACATCTGACGCCGATCTCTGGAGTTTGATGCAAAAGGAAGACGAATCCCTCCGCGATTTCATGAGCAGATTAAAACTCGTCATGGCTAGGGTTAGCGGAATCAGCGACAAAGCCGCCATCGACGCGCTCAGAAAATCGCTTTGGTACAAGTCGGAATTTCGAAAGTGGATAACTCTCGAAGAGCCGCGGACGATCCAAGACGCGCTCCACAAGGCTACCGATTACATAACCATCGAGGAGGAGACTAAAATCCTGTCCGAGAAGCATAAGCCGACGAAAACATCCGCAAAGGATAACGCGTCCGAGCAAAAGCAGAAAAAGAAGAGCTTTCGTAACGACAAGTTTGTCCATCACGAGGGACAGGATCTCCAGAGGCCCACAACTACGCCATCAACTCCGGATCGGAGCAGGGGCGGACCACGGGTAACACGTGGACGAGAAATTCTAATTACGATGAGAATCCTTTCTGCGACCTCCACCAAAACCGTGGGCATTCCACCGTGAACTGCAAAGTTCTCGGTGCCAGATTTGCCGCAAAACTGATCGCAGGAGAACTCTCCGAGATATCCAGCATAAAGGATCTCATCCGCGATTCAGATCGCCTTCCGAAAAACGACAGGAACTCGCGAGCAGAAACTCCGCCCCAGGGGAACCAGTCGGGCGAAAAACCAGGACGAAGGCAGGACGAGAAAGGTAACGACGCTAACCGCCGAAAAATCAACATTATTATCGGTGAATCTCAGTATTACAATGACACCGTCTCGTCAATCAAATCCTACCAACGCAAAGCCGAAACCGGCTCAAGTTGGAAGACGTCATCGGACGATACCCCAAAGGGCATAATCTCGTTCGACGACACTGAAACTGGCGGAATCGATCAACCACATGCTGATCCCCTTGTCATCGATTTTGTAATAAGCGATCTAGAAGTCGCTCGAATCCTGGTTGATACCGGAAGTACCGTCAACGTGATCTTTCGCAATACGCTAGCACGTATGGGGATAGAACTCTCGGAAGTCGAACCTATTCCGAAGCTGTTGACCAGCTTCTCCGGCGAGACTTCGATGACCTTGGGATCAATCCGGCTACCGGTGGTAGCCAAAGAAGTAACAAAAATCGTCAACTTCGCGGTAGTCGATTTCCCGGCCATCTACAATGTAATCATGGGCACGCCTTGGATAAATTCCATGAAGGCGGTTCTGTCCACGTATCACTTAGGCATCAAATTACCGACGCCTACGGGAGTCGCAGTAATTTGGGGATGCCAAAGACAATCGCGATCTTGCTTCCTGGCCGAACTCAGGCTGCGGCAATTGGCGGTCGAGCTCATGAAACCAAAACGGGCAAAGGTCACGCCACCGCCCGCAGAAGACAACCCAAAGCAAGCAACGGTCGACAAACCACAAGTTTCCGCACCCATCGCTTCTACCCAGCCGGAGGAGACAATCCCGGACAAAGACATCGATCCCACGACTGAAGCGATCGAGAAGTCTACGACAGCCGAGTAAGCACACTCGCGCAAACAATCAGAACTACGAGATGGCTTGATTTCCGAAAGGAATACGTAGGCAGCTTGCCTAAAAGACGAGTTCAGCTATCCCCCCTTCCAAAATGGGGGGGGGAGTGGGTGAGTATACGAGTATTCGTATACTCCCAAATTTTTTAATTTTCGCTTTGTAATCGAAAAAATTTCGAATTTTTAATAAAGACAGAGTTAGAATATCTCTGCTACTATCAAAAACGCAAATCCGGAAAATCGCTTCTGCAGTAACAACTATTTAATCGTTTTTCTGAAACACTCACATATCAAAATATTTTCGGAAAGAACTGGCGAGACGTCGCTTGAACTCTCACAGAAAAATATTTCTCCAAGTCCGTCTGCGACTATAAAAACATGAACGCTCGGCGATTGGCCCCGTCGAGCACGTTAGCCGTCCTAAACAAACGCACCGACCTATCGGTCCGCATACATCCTACGAGGATAAAATGGCGCGCTATAAAAGAAATCCAAATTTTTGGTCAGCACTTCCGGGCAANGTCGCTTGAACTCTCACAGAAAAATATTTCTCCAAGTCCGTCTGCGACTATAAAAACATGAACGCTCGGCGATTGGCCCCGTCGAGCACGTTAGCCGTCCTAAACAAACGCACCGACCTATCGGTCCGCATACATCCTACGAGGATAAAATGGCGCGCTATAAAAGAAATCCAAATTTTTGGTCAGCACTTCCGGGCAACTTAGAAATTGTGTCCGGTGAGATGCTCGATTCCAACCATACGAATCGTATAAGCCGAGAACCTAACGCGGATTCTAAATCGGTATGGAGTCAGGTTAAAATCGCAACGGACAAAACGAAAGCCGACTAGTCATCGCACAGCCCCAATCCGAAAGTAAACCTAGGTCTTGCCCTAAACCCAGCACACTGGTCGCTAACTTCTCAAGGCATTAATCGAGATCCTAAAGGCATGTCTCTTCGCCCACATCTAAACACTCGCGAAAATCGAAATCTCCCGAGTTAACGAATCGGACGATTTACACCAAAGAGATAGATACGAGATGACAACTCGTATTCTTCCCTCTACATCTAACACAAAACACGAATTTCATACTTAGAAAATATTTTCTTATTAAAAGAAACCAAGTACATACCGCCCAGCGGTAGGGATTCAAAGCCACCAACGGCCAGTCCCGGAAAAACAACAACAAAATCGAAAAACTAATAACATCACACTTTGAAGTCATCAAACGCAGACTGATCGACTTCACCATCCACTTCCGAAATCCCAGGACCAACTTCGACCGAATCCGGCAACACCACGATGGGATTCCATTGATCCCACATGCGCGCCTTAAGGTCGAAAAGTTCGGGCTGCATATCTCTTTCCCGATTCAGGCTTTCCCGCCGCGCGGAGAATTCTTCAGAAAACGAATACCTTTTATTCTGAGTTAGGGATAACCCATGAACCCGTTGAACAACTTTAGCATCCGAACAACCGGTTGCAAATCGCTCACGACGAGCCTTCATCTCTTCGGCAACCTCTCGTTTGCCCGCACGACGAGCACGATGAATCCTTTGGTCAGAGAGCTCCTTGGCACGACGAGATCTGGCCGCACACTCATCCCTCACGCGAGCAACCTCCCTCGCAACCACTTCTTCGGTTCGGTTGGCCTCGACCTCTGCCCGAAGACGAGCAACTTCTTTTTCAGCCATGTTCGCTCGAAACCCGGGAAGGCGAGCTTCAGCGGTACGGCTGTCTAGAGCCCGGCTCATGACAAGGAAACCCTACCAAAAAAAAAAAAAAAAAAAAACTTAAGCGA
>CAKOAT010725154.1:20210-135031 GCA_932364175.1 Eruca vesicaria subsp. sativa | reverse complement strand
TGGCCTCGACCTCTGCCCGAAGACGAGCAACTTCTTTTTCAGCCATGTTCGCTCGAAACCCGGGAAGGCGAGCTTCAGCGGTACGGCTGTCTAGAGCCCGGCTCATGACAAGGAAACCCTACCAAAAAAAAAAAAAAAAAAAAACTTAAGCGATAATATAGAAACTGCTCGAAAAAGAAAACAATAAACACACGTACCTCCTTGGCT
Organism: Eruca vesicaria subsp. sativa; assembly: GCA_932364175.1. NCBI lineage: Eukaryota > Viridiplantae > Streptophyta > Magnoliopsida > Brassicales > Brassicaceae > Eruca > Eruca vesicaria. The sequence goes on along the minus strand of CAKOAT010725154.1, from coordinate 134,824 downwards.
TTCTCAGACCCCCTAATAAACTCCGGGACTTGATCATGGTCGATGTCCGGAAAATGGGAGGTCGATGATCCGCCCCCTTCGTCCAGACGCCTTCTTCCGTCTGACTATCAAGGAAGTCCTTGAGAATATTGTCAGGAGAAGCCGCGCGTTCAGAGTCATCATCTTCGACAACCGGATAATTATTCGTTTGCTCGTTTTAGGATGTTTAGAAAATTGAGTGAGCGTTTAGATATAGACGAAGAGACATGCCTTTAGGATCTTGATTCATGCCTTGAGACGTTAGCGACCAGTGTGCTGGGTTTAGGGCAAGACCTAGGTTTACTTTCGGATTGAGGCTATGCGATGACTAGTCGGCTCTCGTTTCACCTGTTGCGATTTTAACCTGATTCCATACCGATTTAGAATCCACGATATGTTCACGGCTTATACGATTCGTTTGGTTGGAATCGAGCATCTCACCGAGAACAATTTCTAAGTTGCCCGGAAGTGCTGACCAAAAGTTTGGATTTCTTTTATAGCGCTATTACCCTTTGTCGGGTGTTCGAGAGCTATCTCTGCGAGATAACTTTAGTTTGTTTAGGACTGTTGCGAGTTTGTTGTGATTAACAACAAACTATTTTTAAGTGATAGATGTTTACGTAGTTTTGGCCTTCGCGAAGGATACGTACGTTAAGAGGTTTTGCGTATTTTATAGTCTCGAACATACTGTTAGGTCTTCCATGAAAATGACTTTATCGAGGAAGTTATTTGTATCGAAAAACTATTCTCCGGGCGTCTGCGACGTCTCGCAGTGCCGAAAGTTGGTTTTTATTTTGTGTGTCGCTTTTCGCGTTTGAAACGTTTGCGGGCTCGAAGATGTTTCGCGGTATTGCGGGGCTTTGTCTTAACCCTGCTTTGCAGAAACACTTTGGTTCTTTGCGGATATTCGCAATTAAAACTTACATTCCTGTATGGATATTAGGTAGTTTTATGATTTGTTCTAGAGCAATTAGGAACGAGGGGTCGCGTAAGATGTTTCCCCGAAACGAAGCGTTTTTCGCTACGGTGCTTGTGAAGTGTTGACCCTCCGAGATTCGTACCGCTTCAGGAGCTCTGTTACGAGAGTTTTCTTACACGTTGGATTTTGTAGGCAACTTGCATTATCCCTTGAATTTATTGGCTCGGCGTGAAGGTTGTATTCGGCCGCACAGCCAAGGTCGTATTTGGTAGAGGATTAGACCACGCAACTTCGTGTTATCGATAAGGTCGAGTCGGTTTGTNGACCCTCCGAGATTCGTACCGCTTCAGGAGCTCTGTTACGAGAGTTTTCTTACACGTTGGATTTTGTAGGCAACTTGCATTATCCCTTGAATTTATTGGCTCGGCGTGAAGGTTGTATTCGGCCGCACAGCCAAGGTCGTATTTGGTAGAGGATTAGACCACGCAACTTCGTGTTATCGATAAGGTCGAGTCGGTTTGTAAACTTGGCATTGAAGTGAAGCGTGATCGGACAATAGCCACGTAGCGTTTGTCGAGCTTGATATGCCAAATATGCCCATGGTTACAGAAAACGTTTTTCCGTTGTAGGTTTGATTTATACGAAGAAAGTTTCGTATAAACTTTCCTTTGTATGGAAGTTGTTTCTTTTTTTTTTTACTCAAGGGAGACAGAGCCTAAGAAGCTCGATGCAAAGCTCGTGCGGAGTCGCTTGCGAGGCGGTTTCATTCTGAAATGTAATCGGGAGGAATGAGAGCGGATGCTCGTGAACCGCAGGGCTAAAGAGTGAGATCTTTCAGATCGTGGCGCGAGCAAGCAAAGTTTAGATTGGTCGCCCAGTGCCGGATCGTATAGCTTGGTTTTCGCTATAAGGAAAGTACTTTTCGCAAAACCTGTTATGTTTACTTTCGAAAGTTACTTCGTTATGACATGATCCTGACTATACGAAGGATTTCTCGCGTAAGTAACGTGCGATGAATTTAGTAAATCGGCACGAAGTATTGGGTTAACAATGTTTCCGCAGATTTTTCGAGAAACCTTTTTGCTTAGTTTTTGATTCTTCGGTGATGATTTTTTGGGAGTCACTCGTGGAGTTTTACCAAAAGTTATTTCACCGAGGTTCAATCGCAAAATGTTTTAGCGGGTTTCTCGGGCGGAATGAATCACATGACCAGCAATAGGATCAGTCCGCGGGGAGGGAGGACGTGTTCTCTATTGCTGCTGTGTGTTCTCGATTTTTCTTTTTGCCGCAAATGTTCTTGATATTATTCTGTGACTCACTTGATTCGACGGAAAATGATAGTAATGTTTTGATGCCTAAAGATTTCTCGTATAATTTTTCAATTCTTATACGAAAATTGTTTTATCAAGTTTGAGAAGATCTTTATGACTTCGGCAAATCATCGAGTTTCACTCTGAAGTTTCGCAGAGATTTCGTAACCGCATGATTGCGACGAGAGGTGCTGTATAGTCATCGAGATTATTTCTCAGAAGGTTTGGATCAGTCTTTAGCGCTTAGACGGTTTTTAGATTGTCGTTTGCTGATGATTTCGACGAGGCGTTGCATCGTCCGAATATTTTTCCGCTTATTTTTTGCGAGAGTTTGCTGTATAGAAAGCGTTTTCTTGATGCGAGGAAAAATGTTCGGCGAAAGAAGAAAAACAAGTTTCCTTTGAAGGATTGGGATGATCGACGATCCGGGTCGATTAAAAACCTTGGGGGATCGGTGATGACATGGAGTATGTCTGATTTACAAAAGTTTCTAGGAGCGAGTCAGTTTTAAGACGACGTCAGCATCTCTAGCTCCTTCTTTCTTATAGGAAATGAGTATGTTTGAATGTGTGGCGATCGTTTCTCGGTTGTACGAGAGATTGGATCGGTTTGCGAATTATGCCTGAATGGTTAGAGAACAACAAATCGAGATAGACAAAAATTGCTTACGACCTAGCATGCTAGACTATCCTCTAAATTCTAAGTTCTCTAGGTTTCACGGCAGTTTACAAGACATTTTCGTTTCTTACCTACGAGAAATTAGAAGTCTAATAAAATTTCCAAATCGGACATACCTTAGTTTCCTCGATGATTTGGAACCGCCTATTCTTCGTTCTTCGTCTTTTGACTTACTTTTGTATGAATCGGTCTTCGACGAAATACCAACGAGAGTTTTGGAGTGAGGAAGGGATTTCATCGTCCGAGTTTATGTTTTTGTTTCTTCATACTGCTGGTTTTACTTAACCGACTAGGTGCGCTTTGTATATCGAAAAATGAATCACGTGTTTATGACTGGATGTTTTCGACTTTTCATGGCAGAGTTTTGTAAAACTGGATTGCGTTTAGAGAGTTCAGATCTCTCGTATAGTTTAGGCAACTTTGGTGTTAAGTCGACCGTTGCCGTTTTAGACGATTGATGTTGGTGTCAAAAACCGAAATCTCGAAATCAACGGCTACGATAACTTCTGGAATCATTACTTTCCGCAAAAGTCATTTATTAAAACTCGAGAGTCGTTTTATAAAACTCGAGAATCGTTTTATAAAACTCGACGATCGTTTTATAAAAACTCGAAGAGCCATTTTATAAAACTCGAGAATCGTTTTATAAAACTCGAAGAATCGTTTTATAAAACTCNACGGCTACGATAACTTCTGGAATCATTACTTTCCGCAAAAGTCATTTATTAAAACTCGAGAGTCGTTTTATAAAACTCGAGAATCGTTTTATAAAACTCGACGATCGTTTTATAAAAACTCGAAGAGCCATTTTATAAAACTCGAGAATCGTTTTATAAAACTCGAAGAATCGTTTTATAAAACTCGAGAATCGTTTTAAATTCGAAGATCGTTTTATAAAACTCGAGAATCGTTTTATAAAGCTCGAAGAATCGTTTTATAAAACTCGAAGAATCGTTTTATAAAACTCGAGAATCGTTTTATAAAACACGAAGAATCGTTTTATAAAACTCGAGAATCGTTTTATAAAACTCGAGAATCGTTTTATAAAACTCGAAGAATCGTTTTATAAGAACACGAGAATCTTTTTATAAAACTCGAAGAATCGTTTTATAAAACTCGAGAATCGTTTTATAAAACTCGAAGATCGTTTTACTAAACCGCAAAAAACCGAAACAGCCGTAAAACGCGAATTAGTCATGACTAGTTCGCCGATGGGAGAACTAAGCCGAGCCGGCTTAGTTCGCTGATGGGAGAACTAGAAGACACTCGACTAGTTCGCGCACCGGCGAACTAAGCCGGCCCGGCTTAGTTCGCCGATGGGCGAACTAGGAGACACTCGACTAGTTCGCCCACCGGCGAACTAGTCCCGTCCCGACTAGTTCGCCCACCGGCAAACTAAGCCAGCCGGCTTAGTTCGCCGTTGGGCAAACTAGAGACTTCCCGGATATCCCGCGCCTCGATCTCCCGCATCCCCGATTCGAAACTTACGTCCTTCGACACGGTCGCGTTCCGAACCACGGCCGCAATATCTCCCATTTCGTCTCGATCCGTCCTATCGTTTGAGTTTTACGATAAAAAACGTAAAACCTTGTTTTCTCGAAAAGAACTCGAGGAAATCGTATAAAACGGCAACGGTTAAACGAAACACCGAACATCGCCTAAACTATACGATTTGTCCGAGACTCTTCGTCAAGATTATAAAAAACGTGTTTTTAATAAAAAATGTCGAGAAAATCGTAAAAAGCAAAATCGGATCAGGAAACGGTCTCGTTAAAATCGTAAAACGGTTTTATCGTAAAATGGTTTTTATCGTAAAACGTCCCGAAGGGTCCCAAAATAAAATAAAAACCCATCTCGTAAAATTAACGAAAATAATCCTAAAGATGCGGTAACGTTTTGACGGTTTACTCGCAAATAGAAGACAGAAGGCAAGTTTGAAGATAAATAGAAGATTTTCGCGGAAGAAAAGGAATGATCGACAGAAATGGAAAGTTCCCGAAACACTCGAATCCGGGCAAAATGGAAAGATTGAATCGCTTGGGAAAGGAGTATATAAGCAAGAGGCACATTGAAGAGGAGGAGGAAGAAAATCAGACCTAAAAAGACGTCTGCTAGCTTAGAAATTTAGGACTTAGCGTTTTGAATAGCAATCTAGATCCTTAGAACGTTTCGACGTCTAAGTTCTTCAATTCTTCTTGTAACAGTTGTCGATTCTTTCTTTAATAAAAGCTTTCATACAAGTTCTTATTTCTCTGTTCTTCATTGTTCATCCATATTCTTTTAAATTCCTTTGTTTTAGTGATTTCTGCAGAGATCCAGGACCTCGGGAAAATTAGGGTTTCATCCTAAGTTTCCATATTTGACGGAAAATTGACGGTGTGGATTTTGGTTCCCACAGTTTGGCGCTAGAAGGAGGGGGGGTCGGATTCTCTTACACAACAGTCACTGAAACGAACGAGAAATAACATGCCTAATCTGAACGGCGACGTCATCTCGTTCGAGAAAAGAGCAACGATCGATTCGATCAAACCTCTCAACGATCTTCTCGTTATTGAGCTGACGATCCAGAATATGGATGTCGCGAGGATATTAGTCGATACCGGAAGCTCGGCCGATATCATCTTCAAAAATACTCTCGAGAGAATGGAAATCGATCTGTCTGAAATCGCGGAAAACGTAAGCCCGCTAGTAGGACTCTCGGGAGAAATCACCATGACCCTCGGAACGATCAACCTGACGGTTCACGCCGGGAGCATAGTGAAAAACGTTGAATTCGAAGTCGTCGACCGACCTATGTCTTACAACGCAATCGTAGGGACACCGTAGTTAAATTCGATGCAAGCGAATCCGTCAACGTACCATATGTGTCTCAAGTTTCCGACTCCGTGCGGGATCGAGACTATATGGGGAAATCGGAGGACCTCGCAAGTTTTCTACGCCGCGGATTTAAGACGAAAAAATTTGCCGGTCGGCGTCTCTTCCAAAAAGAAAAAGAAGTTGACGTCCCTCGACAACGCCCCAGAGCAAGATAAAACGGAACTCTTCTGGCAGTTGCGAGCGGCCGAGGCTTTGGAGGGTAAGCGCAAGCCAACCTACGAACCCGTCATCTCAGTATGCATCGACGAGAATTTTCCAGAACGCTGCGTCAAAATCGGTGCGAACTTGAGCGAGACCTTAAAAATCGAACTCCTGACATGTCTGAAACAAAACTCGAACACGTTCGCTTGGACTGCGGAAGATATGCCGGGGATCGATATAAACATCACATGCCACGAACTTAACGTTGACCCAACATCCAAACCCGTCAAACAAAAAAGACAAAAAATGGGGCCAGAACGTGCCGAAGCGGTCAACAGCGAAGTCGATAGACTCCTCAAAGTAGGATCGATCACGGAAGTTCGATATCCCGACTGGCTCGCCAATCCCGCTGTCGTAAAGAAAAAGAACGGAAAGTGGCGAGTTTCCGTCGATTTTACCGATCTGAATAAAGCATGTCCAAAGGATAGTTATCCGCTGCCGCATATCGACCGCTTAGTCGAGGCAACCGCGGGAAAAAAACTCTTATCCTTCATGGACGCCTTCTCAGGATACAATCAGATCATGATGAATCCTGACGATCGGGAGAAAACCGCATTCATAGCCGACCGGGGAACTTATTGCTACAAAGTGATGCCTTTAGGTCTGAAGAACGCCGGTGCGACTTACCAACGACTTGACAATCGAATGTTCTCCAAGAAACTCGGAAAAACAATGGAAGTGTACATCGACGATATGCTCGTGAAATCCCTCGAAGAGCAAGACCAGGTCATACACCTCCAAGAATGTTTCGAAAGGCTCAATCTTCATAACATGAAGTTGAACCCGGCAAAATGTCGGTTTGCCGTCGCGTCCGGCGAATTTCTAGGGTACCTCGTCACCTACCGCGGGATCGAGCTGAGCGAGTACGATATTGAATATCGTGCAAAGACTTGCGCGAAATCACAAGTACTCATAGACTTCATAGTGGAACTTCCGACGGGAAGCACGTCCAACCAAGAGCCGAACTCGACCTGGATCTTATACGTTGACGGATCCTCATCCAAACAAGGCTCTGGAATCGGCATCCGACTTGCATCCCCGACGGGAGAAGTATTGGAACAGTCATTCCGATTAATTTTCCACGCTTCGAACAACGAAGCCGAGTATGAGGCCCTGATCGCGGGACTACGACTAGCTCACGAACTTAAGATTCGTAATCTTAATGCATACTGCGATTCCCAGCTAGTGGCTAGTCAATTCAGCGGAGAATACGAAGCAAGGGACGAAAGAATGGAAGCATATCTGATCTTGGTAAAAGACCTAACTTAGAAGTTTGATCAATTCGCCTTGACTAGAATCCCTCGAGCAGAGAACGCCCAGGCAGACGCCTTGGCCACCCTAGCATCCAGCTCGGATCCTGGTATGAGCAGGGTAATTCCCGTTGAATTCATCGAACACCCTAGCATCGGACCACCCATAGTCGTAAATCTGATCAATGAACCAGAGGACGATGTGGAGGAGAGCCACCCAGCCGAAGATCAGTCCGATTACGGATTCGGTCGTCCGTGGATGGAAACGATTCTCGCATACATAACCAACGGAAAACTTCCACCGGAAAAATGGGCGGCCCGAAAGATAAAAACCCAGGCCGCGCGGTATGTCGTAATGGACGGAGAACTTTACAAATGGAGATTCTTCGGACCACTGATGACTTGCGTGCAAGGGGAGAAAGCACGGCGGGTTATGCAGGAAGTGCACTCCGGATCTTGTGGAAACCATTCTGGCGGAAGATCCCTCGCAATAAAAATCAAGCGCCACGGATATTTCTGGCCAACGATGGTAAAAGATTGCGAAGATTTTTCGCGAAAATGCGAGAAATGCCAGCGGCATGCCCCGACTATTCACCAACCTGCCGAGGTCCTTTCATCTATCTCGGCACCGTACCCGTTCATGCGGTAGTCAATGGATATAGTTGGGCAAATGCACGCGTCAAAACAAAGACGCTTCCTTCGAGTCCTGACCGATTTCTTCTCTAAATGGGTCGAAGCCGACTCTTACGCAAACATCAAAGACGCCCAAGTAGAAAGTTCCGTATGGAGGAACATAGTCTGTAGACATGGAGTACCATACGAAGTCGTGACGGATAATGGATCCCAATTTATCTTGACTAGATTCGAAGCTTTTTGCGAAAAATGGAAAATACGATTAACCAAATCGACTCAAATATATCCTCAAGGCAACAGACAAGCCGAGACTATAAATAAAACTATCCTTGACGGCCTCAAGAAACTCCTCAACGCCAAAAAGGGAAAGTGGGCCGAAGAACTCGAAGGAGTTTTATGGTCGCACCGCACAACCCCGAGGCGAGCAACGGGCGAAACTCCTTTTGCTCTCGTATACGGAACGGAATGCATGATTCCCGCGGAAGTCGAATTTCCCGGAGTACGCAGAAGACTGCTCCCAGAAAGAGAAGAGGCAAACAACTTAATGCTTCTCGACGAACTCGACCTGATTAACGAACAGCGGGATCAAGCACTCGTTCGAATTCAAAATTATCAGCAAGCGGCCGCAAAGTACAACAACGCAAACGTGCGTAACCGCAGATTTCACGAAGGTGAGCTAGTCTTACGAAAAGTCTTCCAGAACATCGCCGAACGAAACGCCGGTAAACTGGGAGCAAACTGGGAAGGACCGTACAAGGTCATAAAAGTAGTCCGACCCGGAGCATACGAAATTGCAAACATGCAGGGCATCAAAATTCCCAGATCCTGGAATGCGATGCACCTAAAAAAATATTATCACTAGGCGGCACGCCCGCGGAACACTGAACTACGAGACGGCTTGATCCCCTCAAAAGGGTACGTAGGCATCTTGTCGCAAGATAAGACCAGCGGTCCCCCCTCGATCAAAACGGGGGAGTAGGTGAGTATACGTATACTCGTATACTCCCGGAATTTTAAAACTCGAAATTTCTCAAACTTTTTCAGCAAACGCGTCGAAAGAAAAAACGAAATTCTGAATATAGCGAGACGTCGCCAATGTTCGGAAAAACGTTCCTCTTCAAAAACAATAAACAGTCCGTCTGCGAATATAAAATACGCAAAACTTCTTAACATACCTATCCTTCGCGAAGGCCCAAACTACGCAAACATCTATCGCTTAAAAATAGTTCGTTGCTGAACACAACAAACTAGCAACAGTCTTAAACAAACTTAAGTTATCTCACAGAGATAGCTCTCAAACACCCGACACAAGGGTAATAGCGCTATAAAAGAAATCCAAACTTTTGGTCAGCACTTCCGGGCAACTTAGAAATTGTTCCGGGTGAGATGCTCGGTTCCAACCAGACGAATCGTATAAGCCGAGAACCTATCGCGGATTCTAAATCGGTATGGAATCAGGTTAAAATCGCATCGGGCAAAACGAAAGCCGACTAGTCACCGCATAGCCTCAATCCAAAAGTAAACCTAGGTCTTGCCCTAAACCCAGCACACTGGTCGCTAACGTCTCAAGGCATGAATCGAGATCCTAAAGGCATGTCTCTTCATCTATATCTAAACGCTCACTCGATTTACTAAACATTCTAAAACGGGCAAACGAACAAGGCGATCCACTAAGGGAACAGAATGCGAGACGACAACTCGCGGATCTCCCGCAATATCAACTCAAAACAGATGGTTTAAATAAAAACCGATTGTCCATTACGAAATTAAAAAGGTGCCGAAGCAACAAGGGATTCAAAGCCATAAAAGGCCAGTCCCGAACAAGTACAAAAGCCGCGCTCGGCCAAATACATAAAAATCTAATTTTTAAAAGTCTCGTAAGAGGCAACAACTTCAAACATTCTCCGCGCACGGAGCCTCATCCTCATCCATCGCATTACCTTCACCCCCGACAGCAACCTCCGGGTCGTCACCCTTGTCCGCATCAGGCTGAGGTACGTCTTCGGCAGCAAGAGTCAGATCGGAATCACTTCCCTCGATAGGAATAGATCTCTCAGTCACACGGACAGCTGATTCCTCGAAACTCTTCATCTTACGCTGAAGCCTGCGCAGCTCCGAAGCCTTGGATTTCTTTGCATCCTTCGCCTTGATCAGAGAGACCACGGTCTTTCCGAGATCACGCTCCAGATCGCTAATCCGAGCTTCGAGTCGAGACACCTCCGCGTAACGCACATCTTCTATCACCTTCAGTTTCCCCTCGAGCTGAGCTGACCTCTCCTGCGACTCGGCTAACTCCTTGGCTAGACGATCAACTTCGGACCCACACTCTCTGATCATCCCGTCGATCAACGAAACAAACTAGAAAAATCAAGAAAGATGATCAGCTACGAATATATTCTTTAAAACGTATGTTTGCGAATCTGTACCTTGTTACGTTGCTGCGAGATCGATATCAATCTCGAAGTCTTGCTAGACGAAGCTCCGGTCTCAGAACCCTTCACGGCTCTCTTTCTCGCGGGAGCATCAGGGTTCGGACGAGTTCTCTTGCGGCCTTTCGCTGAAGCGGGCAGCGTCGCGCTAAGCGCCGGAAGTCCCAGGACAATCACCCTCTTGGCCGGAGCAGGAGGCCCCAGAATCGTGACTGGATCAGCCGCAGTAGGAGCTGGAGCCGGTTCAACCGCGGCAGGAGTTGTAACTGATTCAACAGCGATAAGAGTCGCAACCGGTTCGCCCACGGTTGGAGACACGACCGACTCCACCGTGGTGGGATCTATGGCTATTCCGACCTCAGCAGAAGTAGCAACATTTTCAGCTGTAAGGAGGGGCAAAACAGCGGGCGCACCCGACGGTTCGATAGTAGCACCCGTCGAGGAGTCCGCTACCGCATCGGTCGTTTCGTCCAAAATAGCCTTGACCTCTCTCGCAAGGATGGATGGATCTACCGAAGGTACGTCGCCCGACACAGCATCTTCCTCAGCATCTCTACGGTCCATCTCGTCTTGAAACAAGAGAAACTCAGAAATCCGAGCATCCTGCGGATGTGCCGTGGGGTTGTCATTGGATGGGATCTTACAGTTTTGTTGATCACCTTGGGAAAAAGACAACTTAAAATTTTTCTAGAGAGAACTTGGAGAGAGACTTGAGAGGTGGAAGATATGAGAAATAATGATCCAATACTTATAGAAAAAAGAGAGCTCTCCCTCGTAATAAGACAAATCTTAGCCGTAGATTCCCATTTAAAACTAACTCCATCCGCCCGCAAAATTTCCTCAAGAAATTGCAGGCTGGGGGGCTAACTGTTGGTGTCAAAAACCGTAATCTCGAAATCAACGGCTACGATAACTTCTGGAATCATTACTTTCCGCAAAAGTCATTTATTAAAACTCGAGAGTCGTTTTATAAAACTCGAGAATCGTTTTATAAAACTCGACGATCGTTTTATAAAAACTCGAAGAGCCATTTTATAAAACTCGAGAATCGTTTTATAAAACTCGAAGAATCGTTTTATAAAACTCNACGGCTACGATAACTTCTGGAATCATTACTTTCCGCAAAAGTCATTTATTAAAACTCGAGAGTCGTTTTATAAAACTCGAGAATCGTTTTATAAAACTCGACGATCGTTTTATAAAAACTCGAAGAGCCATTTTATAAAACTCGAGAATCGTTTTATAAAACTCGAAGAATCGTTTTATAAAACTCGAGAATCGTTTTATAAAACTCGAAGAATCATTTTATAAAATTCGAAGATCATTTTAAAAAAAACGAGAATCATTTTATAAAGCTCGAAGAATCATTTTATAAAACTCGAGAATCGTTTTATAAAACTCGAAGAATCGTTTTATAAAACTCGAGAATCATTTTATAAAACTCGAAGAATCGTTTTATAAAACTCGAGAATCGTTTTATAAAACTCGAGAATCGTTTTATAAAAGTCGAAGAATCGTTTTATAAAAACTCGAGAATCGTTTTATAAAACTCGAAGAATCGTTTTATAAAACTTGAGAATCGTTTTATAAAACTCGAAGATCGTTTCGAAACCGCAAAAAACCAAAACAGCCGTAAAACGCGAACTAGGAGAACTCGACTAATTCGCCCACCGGCGAACTAGTCCCATCACGACTAGTTCGCCCACCGGCAAACTAAGCCGGCTTGGCTTAGTTCGCCGGTGGGCGAACTAGTCCCGTCCCGACTAGTTTGCCCACCGGCGAACTAAGCCAGGCGACTTAGTTCGCCGTTGGGCGAACTAGAGACTTCCCGGATATCCCGCGCCTCGATCTCCCGCATCCCCGATTTGAAACTTACGTCCTTCGACACGGTCGCGTTCCGAACCACGGCCGAAATGTCTCCCATTTCGTCTCGATACGTCCTATCGTTCGAGTTTTACGATAAAAACCGTAAAACTTTGTTTTCTTGAAAAGAACCCAAGGAAATCGTATAAAACGGCAACGGTTAAACGAAACACCGAACATCGCCTAAACTATACGATTTGTCCGAGACTCTTCGTCAAGATTATAAAAAACGCGTTTTTAATAAAAAAACATCGAGAAAATCGTAAAAAGCGGCATCGGATCAGGAAACGGTCTCGTTAAAATCGTAAAACAGTTTTTATCGTAAAACGGCCCGAAAGGTTCTAAAACACAATAAAACCCATCTCGTAACATTAACGAAATTAAACCTAAAGATGCGGTAACGTTTTGACGGTTTACTCGCAAATAGATGACAGAAGGCCAGTTTGAAGATAAATAGAAGATTTCCGCGGAAGAAAAGAAAGGATCGACAGAAATGGAAAGTTCCCGAAAAACTCGAATCCTGGAAAAATGGAAAGATTGAATCGCTTGGGAAAGGAGTATATTAGCTAGAGGCACAGGGAAGAGAAGGAGGACGAAAATCAGACCTAAAAAGACGGCTGCTAGCTTAGGAATTTAGGACTTAGCGTTTTGAATAGCAATCTAGATCCTTAGAACGTTTCGACGTCTAAGTTCTTCAATTCTTCTTGTAACAGTTGTCGATTCTTTCTTTAATAAAAGCTTTCATACAAGTTCTTATTTCTCTGTTCTTCATTGTTCATCCATATTCTTTTAAATTCGTTTGTTTTAGTGATTTCCGCAGAGATCCAGGACCTCGGGAAAATTAGGGTTTCATCCTAAGTCTTTGCAGTTTTTGTCTTAAAATCTCGATGGAAATTCCGACTGAGACGAAACGAGAACCAGCGCGATCAAGACACAAGAGAGAGACTCGAGTTTTAGTTCAGCTCACCATTGGGCGAGCTGGGTGAGCCCTCTCAGCTTTCCATATGGCGAGCTGGTGCGGACAGTCTCGATTTGTTGAGTTGATTTTTTTTCGTCGTAAAAATCTAAACGGAAAGTCTGATTGAGACGAAACGGGAAGCTGTGCGATCGAGACTGGAGAGAGAAGCTCAAGGAATGGGTCAGGTCACCATAGGGAGAACTGGGTGGTGAGAACCCTTGGGGCAAGTCAGAACCTCTTGGGCGAGCTAGGCGCTTGGTTCAGCTCGCCGTATGGAGAGCTAGCCAGCTCGACGTACGGCGAGCTAGCCAGCTCGACGTACGGCGAGCTAGTCCTGAACGGTTCAGCTTGACGTTCGGTGAGCTAAGACGCTTGGTTTAGCTCTACGTTTAGCGAGCTAAGACGCTTGGTTTAGCTCTACGTTCGGTGAGCTGAGCCATCTGGGTTTAGCTCTACGTTCGGCGAGCTAAGAAGCTTGGTTTAGCTCTATGTTCGGCGAGTTAAGACGCTTGGTAGCTAACTACGTTCAGCAAGCTGAGCCAGCTGGGTTTAGCTCTACGTTCGGCGAGCTAAGACGCTTGGCGCGGGTGATCTCGATTCGTCGAGTTGACTTATTTTCGTCGTAGAATCTCAACGGAAAGTCCGATTGAGATGAAACGAAAAGCTGTACGATCAAGATTAAAATATGATCAGGCTTAGGATCCCGAGAATCGTGTCCAACTCGCCATTGGGCGAGCTGGTCAAACATTCACACGTTGAGATTTCTCCTATTTGGTTACGGGGTTTGATTGGTTTTATTGTTGCCCTTTTGTTTAGACGGAAAAATTACGAGATCGATCCGTGCTCTTTCCGTGGTGAAGAGTTGCGATTAAGTTTTCTATTTTATTAATTACTACAGCGTTTGCGTGAGCGTTGGCTATAGGAGCTGTCGCTGCTAGAGTTGTTTTACCAGCTTTTTTTTGCGAGTTGCGACTTTGTCTTTCATATATCCAGACATCGTTTTGATCAAGCGTTTTGCGACTATGAGTATGAGTAATCCGACCCCCCTCCCCTCCTTCTAGCGCCAAACTGTGGGAACCGAAATTCAGACTTGTCGATTTCCGTTAAATAAGGAAACATAGGAAAACCCTAATTTTCCAGAGGAACCGGGTCTCTGCGAAAGCCAACGACAAGTAACCAAATAAATGTGGAAAAATATGAGAAACGTAATAAAACGAATTTATAGAGAAAGTTGATCTTATTTCCGATTCGCGTAAGAGCGTTGCGATTATTACAGGGAATTATAAAGGCTTCGGCCGCAAGGGCCATAAGCGAGCTGGCAACATAAAACCCTAAATCTAGTCGAGTCGCAGCTCGATAACGAAAGACGAAAAAAGATAAGAAAAAGGATTTGATTGATTTCGGACTGAACCTTATGAAAGGCTGCCTACGTACCCCTTTCGAGGATCAAGTCGAACGTAGTTCAGTTGATAGAGCTGGACTAGAGATCGAACCGCCTGGGCGAGTTCGTCTACTAATTGAGCCCAGTCATAGAAACTGAACTTGTCGAGAAAAAGCCTAAGTTTCAAATTGCGGAAAATTCTAAGTCTAGAAAAGTGGTAAGAGTCTCAGATGAGAGCTCTGAAATTCGTCCCTCTGCTTCTGCCCTATGCCTCTTGCTTATATACTCCCTTCCTAGGCGGTTTAGTCTTTCCATTTCGCCCAGATTCGAGTTTATCGGGAATCTTCCATTTATCTCGATCTTTCCTTTTTTCCCGTGGAAATCTTCTATTTATCCTCAAACTTGACATTTATCTTCAAGTTTGACATTTCTCTTCTTTCTGCGAGTAAATCGCCAAAATGTCATTGTATCTTTGGGTTGGACTTCGTTTAAAGTCGCGAGTGGCTTTTATCGCGTTTTAGGAATTTCCGAGCCGTTTTGCGATAAATCCGTTTTACGACTTTAGACGAGATCGTTTCCTGATACGATGCCGTTTTTAGATAAGTTTCTCGAGTTAATCCTAAAGCTAGGCAATATTCGATGTTTCGATTAATCTTTGCCGTTTTCTATGATTTACTCTAGGTTTTATTAAAAACGCGTTTTGTACGATTTTTACGAAAAATCTCGAATAAATCGTATAGTTTAGGCAATATTCGGTGTTTCGTTTAACCGTTGCCGTTTTATACGATTTCCTCGAGTTATTTTCGAGAAAACATAGTTTTACAGTTTTTATCGTAAAACTCGAACAATAGGACGAATCGAGATGAAACGGAAGACATTTCGACCGTGATTCGGAATACGATCGTGTCGAAGGACATATGCCTTGAATCAAAGATGTGGGAGATCGATGCTCGGGATGGTCGGCTCGACGTACGGCGAGCTAGTTCAGCTTGGCCAGGTCGCTGTATGGCGAGCTAGGTGATAAGAACTCTTGGGGCAAAGTCAGCGCCTCTTGGGCGAGCTATGGAAGCTTCTAGCTCGCCGTTGGGAAAACTAGTCGGGACGAGACTAGCTCGCCGTTGGGTGAGCTAGTCGGGACGAGATTAGCTCGCCATTGGGCGAGCTAGTCGTGACGTGACTAGCTCGCGTTTTACGGCGGTTTTGGTTTTTCACGGTTTTTGTGCTTAACTCAGACGATCGTGTAATCATCGTTTGTTTCGTTTTTCCGAGATAACAATCTTCCGAGTTTTCCGCGGATTTCCTTTGTTCGAAAATCTCTTTGGATTTATGAAACGATTTCTTGAGTTTTATAAAACGATTTATCGAGTTTTATAAAACGACTTATCGAGTTTTATAAAACGATTTTTCGAGTTTTATAAAACGATTTCTTGGGTTTTATAAAACGACTCTTTGAGTTTTATAAAACGATTTCTCGAGTTTTATAAAACGATTTCTCGAGTTTTATAAAACGATTTCTCGAGTTTCATAAAACGATTTCTCGAGTCTTATAAAAGGGATTTCTCGAGTTGTATAAAATGACTTCTCGAGTTTTATAAAATGATTCTCGATTTTTATAAAACGATTTCTCGAGTTTTATAAAATGGCTTCTCAAGTTTTATAAAACAATTCCTCGATTTCTCGAGTTTTATAAAATCATTTCTCGAGTTTTATAAAACGATCTCTCGAGTTTTATAAAACGGAAACTTCTTTTATAAAATGATTTCTCGAGTTTTCTAAAATTATCTCTCGAGTTTTATAAAACGGAATCTTCTTTTATAAAACGATTTCTCAAGTTTTATAAAACGATCTCTCGAGTTTTATAAAATGTATTTTATTTTTACTTTTGCGGAGACTTTTAGCACTTGATTCCGTCGTGACCGATTTTGACACCAACACTGATCACGCGAGAACATCTTTCCCGGCTGTTCAGGTTAAGAAAACCTTCAAGTCATGTTCTTTTCTTCTCCTTTCTTTTCACACGATCATTCTCCTCATCTATAGAACTCCCCAGCCTATAATGACTTAAAATGACTAGAAAGACTCGATAAAACCATTAAAACCATTAGTAGAGAATACTTATTCTATGTCAAAAACACAATATATCTACTCCCCCAGACTTAGATCTTTGTTTGTCCCCCAAACAGGAAGAGTAGTTTAAAAAAGTGGGAACTCGCTCATTCTCAGCAACCATACAGTAACCACGAATCTCTGAACCATATAAGCAGTTTGGCTAAAACGACACATCCTTCTCCAAAACCCCACTGACATGCTGTTCAAGCGATTCCATACTCTATATCTCATGCCTGCAAAAGTCACACCTTCCAGACAAAACTCCTCACATTCAATTAAGAGTGGTGTGAGCTTCTCATCATAGGCATTATTTAAGGGAAAACGGTCTAGGTATTAAACAAGCCTTTTAAGTGTTTAAGTGGAGCTAATCAGTGTTTAGGGGTTACAAATTTTTGAAGGGAATGCAGAATATCGCGCAAAATTGCAAGAGAGGATAGATCCATTGATGTCCACAGCCCTTACTCGTTTTTTGCATGCTCTTCCTCTTGCACAGTTGCTCCATTCAAACGTCAGTTCTTCTCTTGGAACAATCGATCATCTGCATGGTTCTCATCTCTTCAGATTTTTGTACACTCTTTTCTTCAATTTACCAGTGGCTTCTGTCTATCTTGGAAATCTTCTCCTCCTTCATCACCTTATTCTAATGAAAATAAAACTTATATATATATATATTTTTTTTAAATACAACTGGTGATGGTGACGAAGCAGGAGATAACATTGATGATTTGACGTGCCACTGGAGTTCTTGACTTCCTACTCATTTGTGTTTCTTTTTGCCCTCTCTTCTCTTATATTAGATCAATGGCGGTGGAACAGCTGCTGCTTGGATTCTGCATGTTCTCTTAGTAGAACATTCTGCTTCATCAACAAGTAAGAGACTGTGTCGATCCTTTCCTCTCCGGCCCTTTTGCACATATCTGCACATAAAAATCTAATAATAAAATGCATGAGGGTGGAATAAAGGCTTAAAGGTTTCAAGGTGGGTACTAGCTAAAAATGAGCTAGCCACTCAGGATCAGCAAGATGGATGAAAGAATAAGAAGTCTTGAGTGTTAATCACGTTAATACCAAATCTAATGTCCATAACAAGAAGAATTATAGTCAAGATTTAGTTCAAGTTAGATGGAGTTAAGTCTTTTCTGAGTAACCTCGACAGGCTGAAAGCTTCTGGAGAACATGTTGATGTAAATTCAGGGTGTTCTGGATCTGCATGTGTGTCGGTCGCTTCTGCTAAGGTCACTGAATAAGATGAATTAAATCACGAGGGTTGTTAACAAACATCATAAAACGAGGTCTTGATTCCCACAAAGTTTGGGCTGGCTCGATAAAAAAATCAAAAGGACTCAAAGCGGACTGACTCAAAACATGAAATAAACAAGAAACAACCGATAGTAGCAGATAATCGCTCCCCCAGACTTACTTCTCACCATCCCTGGTGAGAAAATAAATCGAAGAGAGGCCAAAAGTTCAAATGGATAAGACAATGGTGATAGGACTAGGAGACTGCCTAGTCAGTGTCATCGCTGTCGGTTTGGCCTGGGTAGCGCATGTTCCAATGACGTGGTGTGGCAAAAGGAGTCTCATCACCTCCTGCTGCTGTTCCTTCTGGTTCATTGCCAGGGCGGTGGGTGGCTGCTGCAGGTGCCCCATGTCGAGGCGCAGATGTTGTCGGTGCCCTTAGACAGCCACCGGAGATCAACTTCAGAACACGCTTCAGGAGGCTGTTGTTCTTGCGCTGTGAGTCTACCATCCAGCGACGGTATGCGGCATTGTTGGCTTCATCTTCAAGCGGGTCCAGGTCGTAAGTGGTGGTGTCGACTCCAGTTGTGCCAACGAACTCCACATCATCCATAGTATCATGCAGAATAGGTGTTCTCGGATCAGGGCACAAGTGGTGAGGATCCGGGTTGAAACAAATGTTCTGCACATCACTTAGCGATGTGATGTCCTGGTTGGGGAGCTTGCAGTAGAGAGTGCTCACGTTCCTTCCCAAAAAACTGTAGGTGGTCATCTCTCATGATCTGGCAGTTGACGAGGTGAGGGTGTCAATGAATGCTGAAGTCTCATTGCTCGTTTACTTGGTGAGGTCACTCTCCAAGTAGTTGAAAATTAGAGTGAGCAAACTCCCAGAACGATCTTTCTTGAGGGTCCCCTTCGTCACCCTTGCCTTTTTCCTCAAACATTTGAACAAGCACGTAACTGGGGCTAGTCGTCATGGTAGCAATTGGAATGCCCACATTTGCATCACGAAGCTCATCAGCAACACCTGCAAACAACATCTGGAGTTCTCCTCGGTGCACCTTAGAAGTCTGGTCCTTTGTGAAAAGCAGGTTTCGCTGGACCTTGGCAGTGATGCGCAAGACGAGGTTGCGGATGTGAGACTGACTAGCTGTTCGCGATTTGAATTCCCCAGTTGCAATGAACTTCCAAAATGCCTGCTCCGGTGCAAACTTCTTGGGGAAGGAGATGCCAGTGTACTCCTCAGACATGTCATAGATCTCTGCAATTTTGGCCAGAGATATGAAGCGCTTGACACCATCAGCGAAGAAAGTGAAAGAAGCTTCTCCGAAACAGGGATAGTCGGGCCTGGAGAAAGTGAGCGTCGTGGTGGCGAGTACTTGTCTCACTAGATCGGGGTAGAGGTGGTGAGAGATGTAGCAGAGATCGGCTATTCCCATTGCATGTAAAACCCCATGCAAGTCTTCCTGGAGGTCAAGAGCTTGCAAGTCCATAGCGTTGATGAAACGCGTTGGAAGGATGGAGATGCGGAGGAGATCTTTGTAGCGACGAGAAGCGCCGATATCCCACCGGTCTTCAGAGGAGACGGGGATGTTGTGGTCGGAGAGAGAGAGATCTCAGTGTTCTCCTTGCGCGGCCATGGGTATGTAGGTGAGATGATGTCGTCGGACGGGTCGTCACGGAGGTTTAGAGTCGGCTTGGCGCTCACCTTAATTCTTCTTGGAGGCATCTGCAAGAACAAGTGAATCGAGAGTAGTTAGCACCATTCTAACGGGACAGATAGGAAAAAGTCAGAATTTTTTTATCATGTTCGCTTTCCACCAAACTTTTCCGAATACCCCACAATTACTGTCCACGATGTGGGAACCAGAAGAATCCGTTTCACATGCATTTTCCAGTGTCCACCTTCAATGCAAGTTTTGGCCTTATCTTCTACGCCTACCAGTCCTACCTTGTTTCCTCTACAGAGCACATATGTGAACTTGGACTATCTCTTCTGGAGGAAAAACGGTATAACAAAACCGGAATTGGACATGGATCCTTATCCTTGGGTAATATGGTATATTTGGAAGGCTTAAAACGATAAGTTGTTCAAAAGAATTGATAGAGGATATGCAGAGAGTGAGTGGCAAGCCTGGTTCCAAGCCAATGAACATATTATATCGCCATCTCAAAGAAACATAGATGTTGAAAGCCAGACCATAAGTCTGGGAAAGATTTGTATGGTGGATGGCTCTTGGACCTCTACAGCTCAGTTCAGTGGATGTGGTTGGGTCTGGAATGACAGCATGGGGAATAGTTAGTTAATGGGTTTGCGCAATTTTAATAGAGTGGAGTCTGCTTTGCACTCTGAGTTGGAAGCACTGTGGTGGGCAATGGAGAATTAACATTCGCCATGTCAGAGCTTTGTGACTGGCTGCAAGGAGATGATAGTGATGCTCAGGAATCCTCATGACTAGCCAAGCTTCTCAACGGAATTGGAAAAACTCACGATGATGCGGATTTGCTTCCGAGACTTTAAGATTTTCTATGTTCCTAGGACACATAACGGATTTTCTGATTCCTTAGCTAAGACTGCTCGATTTTTCTATCAAAAACTTTTGTATGTTGGTTGTTTTATTCCGGTCTGACTACCTAGACTACCTCAAACTTGAATAATAGATCAGCCGTTTGATGTCAAAAAATTAAAAAAATTTAAAAAAACTAAAACAACTTTCTAATCTATAATATTTCATAAATTTCATAAACCCGTATCATAACTAAAGCAATGACAATTAACTGCACACAATCAAAACTACTAACTTCGTTTATTCCGATGTTGGAATTGTGAAACCCCATGTCCAACTCTATAATTTTATATTAGTATGATATTGTCCACTTTGGGCCTAATAGGCTGGCCCACATGGATTTTCTTTTGGTTTCCTTCCCAAAAGACCTCGTACTATTAGAGTTGGACTTCTCTTTATATATTAGACACTCCTTGTCTAGTTCTCCAATGTAGGACTTTGTTTAATATCTCACATTCTCCCCCTTAAACTAAGGACCACATTCATCTCTTGTGTTTTGTCTTTATGGCGAATTATCTTGGATTCACTTTGCACCGGTAATCGCAGGACTTCCTTTGAGAATGTTTATGCCACGACCTCCTCTTTCTACTTAAAGGATCCCCATTCATATCTTAAGGGTATTTTGATCTTCTTGCATATCTTCGTCAAACCGCTCTGATACCAATTGTTGGAATTGTGAAACCCCATGTCCAACTCTATAATTTTATATTAGTACGATATTGTCCACTTTGGGCCTAATAGACTGGCTCGCATGGATTTACTTTTGGTTTACTTCCCAAAAGACCTCATACTATTAGAGTTGAACTTCTCTTTATATATTAGATACTCGTTGTCTAATTCTCCAATGTGAGATTTTGTTTAATAATTCACATTATCCGAAACTCAATAAGATTTCAAATTGTATTCCTCTTTCAACACTATCATCATAACCAAAGGGAAATCAATGAACTAACACGACCTGCATATTCTATTATCAAAGATTGCAAATCACGTATTTCTTATTTTGAAAACGAATATTCTGGTTTTTATGATAATTAACTTAAAAAGAATATTTATTAAATAATTTAAAAACGTATACTCACTTTTAATATATTCAAATCACAACAACTTGATTCTCAGAATGTCCAATATCATGCGACACATATAAAAAGGATAATATCATTATATGATGATTGTATAAGAAGATCAAGAAAAAATCTGATGCGAATAATAGTCGTATTAAACATATGAGACAATGTTTAACAATTACTTACCATGTTTTTTTGTCCCTACACTAAGTTTTTTTACACAACTGATTCTCATCTTTCTTTCCTTCTCCCTTAAGTCTAGCTTCTGTATTAATCACTTTCTGCTACCGTCCATTTGTTTCTCCGGTAAAACTAGTTTGTTGATACTACTAATAATTCATGTCTGAAAGCAAATAAACTATAAGAAAAGTAACCGTATCCGGGATAGTATTAGAAGTCAGGCGATACTACTAATACTTTTGTTGTTAGGATAATATTAAACATGAGTGATAATAATTTACCCTTTGAAAATACGAGGTGAATGTCATCTATCAAAATTGTTGGATTTTGGATTGGGTTTCATGTCTCGAAAAATAAAGGTTAATGACCGATCTGTAGGGGACGGATTCCATCTTGTCCTCAATGCCCATTGAATAATAGCCATGGTCTGTTACTTGGTCCAAATAGACGAGGAAGTTTTATCCCCGCAAGACGACAAGAAACTCGGAGCCGAGTAAACGTCATCGTTTCATACCGAGTAAGGAGATCTGGCTCGTCTAGAGGCCCACGGTACAAAGGACACGGCCCATTAGGGTTGTTCGTACAGTGACCAATTAAGGCGAAGAGATGCCGAACTTAGAGGGGATCCGAAAATAGACTGACTAGGCAACTAAACTAGGGTTTTACTCATCTTGTTGCTCTTAGATCGGTTCGTACAACTCTAGTAGCTCCCGAGCACCGTAGTCCTCTTTGTATTCACTCTCTCTTCGATTAATAAAAATCTTTTGTCTCATGTTTGCTCGTTCATAGCATCGAAATAATCAACCGACGAGTTTCCGTCGATCATTTACTTGTTATCACCAAACTCGGTTCAAACAGTTGGCGCCCACCGTGGGGCATAACGAAGTAGTGTGACGAACATAGCTAACGAAGAAGACTCTTCCGATAACAAGACGCCCAAGTCGTTACGACTGTTGAGAGTTTCATGGACTCCGTCATGGCCCGTCTCGCTCAACAAGACGAAACCCAGAGGGAGACAAACGCTCAGCTCGCGGCCCTCGCCGCTATCGTCTCACCACCTAACGGAGTAGCCAGAAACATCGCGTCAGCTCGGCGGTTCCTCTTCAACACCAACCCTATCCCAACTCCAGCCAACCAGCCGATCCAACCCGAGGGAACGTCGGCAGACGATTCAGCTCAACCGGCTGGCGGTTCAGATCCCCGAACTGCGCGAGAAATAGCTGAGCTTAAAATGTCCCTCTAGACCATAACCTCCCAGATCCATCATGCTACGACCTCAGATCGATCGCGTACTTGCTGAATCGTTGTGCACTCCTTTCACAGCGTGTATAAGCAGCGTCAAGATCCGTCTGACTACTCCGACTACCGACCTATACCGGCGAAAATGACCCGACAAATCACGTGGCCGCTTTCAACATCGTGATGGGCAGGTCACGGTTCTCAGACGAGGAGAGAGATACCAGCCTCTGCCAGCTCTTCGTTGAAAGTCTAACCAGACCGGCTTTGACATGATTTTCCTGGCTAACCAAGAATTCAATCGACAGTTTCCATGACATGTCATCTGCTTTCTTCAAGCATTACATCATGTTTACACGCCAGAGAGCTACGTCCTCGGACCTCTGGAAGATGTCACAAACTTCCGGACAAAGCCTCAAAGAGTTCATGGGAAAATTCAAAACTTTGTCTTCCAAAGTAAACGACCCGGATAGAATGGCAGTCGAACCACTTCAGAACGCACTATATGTTCACTCGCCGTTCCGGAAAGAACTCTACCAAAGTCCGACCACCTCGCTGGAGGACGCCATTGCCCGCTCTCATAACTTCATTCGCATGGAGGAAGATAATTGGGCGATATTGAACAAGAAAAACTCAGACAAATCGAGCTCAACGAAAACTCACGATTCCCGACAAGATACGCGCCCGGAGCCGCATCAACACTCTACAAGAGATCGCAATGACCAAAAAAGGTTACATTTATCACCTTGATGGTGACGAGTCTCCCCCTTCTACCGTCGTAGTTCGGGGCAAAGGCAGGAACCATTACTACCGTGAAGACGATGGTGCAAAATCGCCGTTCGGATCTAGATCCCCGCGCAAAAACGAGTCGGACAAGTTTTGCAAGTATCACAACACCAAGAATCATGATACCAAGGACTCCAGACACCTTGGCATGTGCCTCATCGCGAAGTACGCGGCCGGAAAGATCGAAGCCGAGCCCCCAAAACCAAGGACGAACACCAGCAAAAGCTGGAGCAAAAACAAGGACAAAAAGTCTCAAAAGTCGAACGATAAGTTCCGACAAGAAAGAGAAGCTCGGTCCGGAATATCCGACGACGAGACCACTGTCGATCAGCCCCGAGATGAGCAGACTGCCAACGGAGAACAACCCAAGAATAGTAAACGAATCCAGGTCATTCTTGCTCAAAGAGAAGTGTCATCCGACGACAATAACGAGCCTGATGATCTCCGAGCACATCTTAACTCTCACCGCAAGGAAACACAACCCACCAACCTTCGGGATAAACTCAACTCAAAGAAAGTGCGAATACTTGATAACTCCGGCACCGTCCCGGCTGTGATCCCTTGACACGGACCGACCGATCTCCGACGTTACCTCAACTCCAACAACGGAGACCTTCGGCATACGCTGGATCGAATGAAGACGCCAGACTTACGTCAAGAGCTTGAAAGGAAGAAAGCACTCAACACTGGTGTGACACGTCTCGAACGCAAACCGATCAGACTAAAACTATGCCCGACACTTGCTTAAACGCTATCATGGGAGGTTCCCCCCCCCCATGCGGAGATTCGGTCCGATCGGTCAAGGCTCATCGACGTCAGACTATAGCTTCCCAAAAATGCCTGTCCAAACCCAAGGACAGTCCTTCTATTACTTTCTCTTCCGCTGACGATGTTGGTGTCCACATGCCACACAACGATCCATTGCTGATAGAGATCGGGATCGGAGACTGTGAAGTGATGAAAGTCCTCATCGATACGGGTAGCTCGGCCGATCTCATTTTTCTCAACACCCTCGAGAAGATGAAAATCGACCTCTGATAGATGAAGCCCTCTAACCGAACGCTCACGGGCTTCAACAGGGTTTCCAAGGGAATGATAGGAACAATCCGTCTTCCCGTGTATGTAGGCGGGGTAACAAAGGCCGTGAAGTTCTCGGTAATCAATACTGTCGCACCTTACCACATAATACTCGGGACTCCCTGGCTCCATTCGATGAAGTCGATTTCGTCCACCCTTCACCAATGCGTAAAAATTCCCTGGAAATGATGGTCTCGTCCGTACGTTACGAGGGGATCAGAAAGCGGCTCGTGAACTCTCGGTCGCCGCCGTGAAGCTCCAGCAGGAGAATTCTCACATCAACATCATGGCGAAGCCCATTCACAAAATTTATCCGCAGAAAGAAGATATCATCAAGGTAGTTCTCGACGAAAACAATCCGAGCAAGATAATTCGGGTAGGAGCCTACCTACTGGACAGGATGAAGGAACGTATCATCGCCTTCCTCCGACCAAACACTTCCACGTTTGCATGGACCACATCTGACATGAAGGGCATTGATCCGATGATTACCACTCACGAGCTCCATGTTGACCTGACTTTTAAACCAGTTAGGCAAAAGCGCAGAAGGCTCGGTCCCGAGCGTGCAAAAGCTGTCAACGACGAAGTCGATCACCTCCTAGATGCCAGATCAATTGTTGAAGTCCGATATCTCGAGTGGATCGCTAACCCGGTGGTAGTCAAGAAGAAAAGCGGAAAGTGGCGTGCCTGCGTTGACTTTACCGACCTTAACAAGGATTGCCCCAAAGATAATTTTCCACTCCCGCATATCGACAGACTCGTAGAAGCGACGGCTGGGAACGAACTACTCCCCTTCATGGACGCCTTCTCCGGATACAATCATATAATGATGTATCCAGATGATCGTGAGAAAAAATCTTTCATAACTGATCGCGGAACATACTGCTATAAGGTCATGCCCTTCGGACTTAAAAATGCTGGAGCGACTTATGAACGACTCGTCAAAAAAATGTTCGCCGACAAAATCGAGCGAACAATGGAAGTCTACATCGATGACATGCTCGTCAAGTCCCTCCGAGCAGACGATCACCTCGACCACTTGCGGGAATGCTTCGAAATATTGAATTCGTACGGTATAAAGCTTAACTCGGCAAAATGTACCTTCGGGGTCACATCGGGGAGTTCCTCGGCTATATCGTCACGCAGCATGGCATCGAAGCTAACCGGAATAAAATATCCGCGATCCTCAATCTCCCAAGTCCAAAGAACGCTCGTGAGGTTCAGCGATTGACCAGTCGCATACCAGCCCTGAACCGGTTCATATCGCGATCTACGGACAAGTGCCTCCCCTTTTACTAGCGCCTCCGCGGAAACAAACGCTTTATATGGGACGATAAGTGCGAGGAAGCCTTTACACAGCTCAAGCAATAGTTGAATACACCACCAGTACTCGCCAGACCAGACGACGGAGACATCCTGTCCCTATACATCGCGGTCTCATCGAAAGCGGTTAGCAGCGTCCTCATAAAGAACAATCGGGGTGAGCAAAAACCTATCTTCTACATGAGCAAGCACATGAAAGACCCCGAGACGCGTTACCCGACGCTCGAAAAGATGGCACTCGCAATCATAACTTCTTCCCAAAAACTCCGCCCTTATTTCCAGTCGCATGCTATCGAAATTCTCACGGATCAACCTCTGCGGACCATAATGCATAACACGAACAAGTTAGGAAGGCTGTCAAAGTGGGCGACTGAACTTAGCGAGTACGATTTAACTTACAAGAACCGTGTCACGTTGACGTCCCAATTCCTTGCTGATTTTATGATCGAGCTCGATCCCGACCTTGAACAAGTGTTGGTCATACCCGACCAAAACTGGATATTACATGTCGACGGATCGTCGAACAACAAGGGATCGGGTGCAGGAGTACAACTTTAATCCCCTACCGGCGAACTCATCCGACAGTCATTTACCTTCGGCTTTAATGCTTCTAATAATGAAGCCAAATACGAGTCCTTGATCGCCGGCCTCCGTCTCGTCAAAGCAGTCCACGCCAGGCGTTTGAGCGCTTATTGTGATTCCCAACTCGTCGCTAGTCAATATCATGGTGATTACGTCGTTCGTAACAAACAAATGGATGCCTATCTGAAGCTTGTCCATGACCTCTCAAAAGATTTTGATTTCTTCGAGCTAACGAAGGTTCCTTAGGGACTATCACAGGATCGACAAGTCGAGCATCTCCATCACCACAGAACCGAGTCCATCCATAGCTTCAGACTATAATCAGACGGACATCGATTCCGACCCGAACAAGAGTGACGACGATGAACCCGACCAACCCCTCGACAGCGAGCAAACCGAGCAGGAACTGTTCGACTGGCGAAGGCCGATAATCGACTACCTCGCGGACGGAACACTACCTCCCAAGAAGTGGTTAGCTCGACGTATTAAAACCAAAAGCACAAACTACGTGCTTACCGATGTGATCCTCTATCGATGGACAACAAACAAAGTCCTACTCTATTGTTTGCATGGCGAGGAAACCCGCCTCGTCATGGTCGAGACTCATGAGGGGGAGCCGCGGGCGAGCATTGGCACTAAAAGTGAAAAGTCTTGGTTTCTTCTGGCCATCGATGGTGGCTGACTGCGAGTCTTATGCCCGTCGCTGTGACAAGTGCCAACGACACGCCCACACAATCCACCGCCCCACCTAGTTATTCAGGCAACCACAGCACCCTATCCCTTCATGCGGTGGGCGATGGACATCATCGGTCTCATGCCAAGCTCCCGACAACGACGTTTCATACTTGTCATGACCGATTATTTCACTAAATAAGTCAAAGACAAAGCCTTTATACACATCACCGATAATGAAGTGCAAGGATTTGTCTAGGAAACATCATTTGCCGCCACAGGCTCCCATACGAGATTGTCACGGACAACAGGTCGCAATTCATCTCCAAGAAGTTCTGAGGCTTCTGCGACCGCTGGAGAATCGGGCTAAGCACTTCAACCCCGAGACACCCGCAGGGGAGCGGCAAAGAGGAAGCAACGAACAAAACAATTCTTGACGGTATCAAGAAGCACCTGGATCTCAAGAAATGTTGCTGGGCCGACAAATTGGACGGCGTCCTTTGGTCGCACCGAACGACACCACGAGGAGCAACCAAAGTAACACCTTTCTCTCTCGCTTATGGAGTCGAGGCAATGGCACCAGCCGAGGTCAACGTCACGAGCCTCCGACGGGTAAAGCTCCCGCAAAACAAGGATATAAACGAAGAAATGATGCTCCACGCCTTGGACCAGCTCAAAGAACGCCGCAACCAAGTATTGCTTAGAATCCAGAACTACCAGAATCAAATTCAGAGTTACTACAACAAGAAGGTTCACTCGCGACCACTAGAGCTCGGCGACCTCGTGTTACGGAAAGTGTTTGAGAACAAAAAGGAATGGGTAGCCGGCAAATTAGGAGCCAACTGGGAAGGCCCTTACAAAATCACTAAGGTCATCAAACCAGGAGTGTACCGACTAGAAACATTTACAGGCGAGCCGATCTCGCGATCATGGAACTCGCTTAACCTTAAACGTTACTACGTCTAGAGCCTTCTCATGCTCAAAAAAAAAAATATATATATAAGCAAGCATATATACACCTACCAAGCAAATGCGCCCGAGCCACTTTTTCCCGAGGTAATGCATATCCCGCGACCAACAGAGTAAATGCGTCATGACCACTTTTACTCACCCAAGCAAACGCACCCCAGGGCCACTTTTGTTCGAACAAAAACGAACTACGAATGACTTGATCCTCTAACGAGGTACGTAGACAACCTTCCCAAGGGTCCATTCATACCCCAATCAAACCCTATACCATGTTCACATGAAGTCGATACGACGGCAACCGCACACATGTGCCCAGAAACGCCATGGCGAGTCTCACTCGTGACCGGGAAAGGTCCTTCCTTCGCGCTTATGAACATTTCTTAGAAGAGTCACACGAACTCACATTACACTCAGACTCTCGACGTAACGAGTCTTTGTCGAGGGAGCTCTTTGATGTTCTAAGTTCTTGTCCGTATTCGGGAACACTTCTTGGAGAATCGAATAAATTCACTTTACATGCGTATTAAACTACTGTAATGAATATTCACGAATAAAACTCTCCTCGGTGTTTTAAACCAAGGCGTTCGATAAAAATATATATATTAAGAACGGTCAAACGATAACAAGGGGACAACATAAGCGTTCATACAAACAGATTCTTACGAAAGTCATACGATAAACCAAAAAAAAAGGTATTAAAGTAAGGTTACAAGCGAGAAGCGGGCAACATTCCCTAGCTTGTTCGACAATGTTATTACAAGAGAGAAGTGGGAAACGTTCTCAAGCTCATTCGATGACATTGACTTCCTCGTTATCGTGATTGATCTCATTCAACTCCTCTGGATTTCGACGCGAGGGCTTACTGGCTCCTTGATATACCATTCAGGGCAGTCGGCACTCTTGAGGCAATAGGATCTTCAGCATTCAAATCCTCTTGATCCCGGCTCGGTGCGGGGGCTTCCTAGCTCCTCGTTACAGTCGTCGGAGCAGCCGGCGCTCTCAAGGCAGTAGGATCTTCAGTATCCACAATCCATCCCTCTAGATCCTCTCCCCGCGCAGTCGGGTCACCTGCTGAACGATCTGTTCAAGGAACCAAATCCGATGAAGGCATTACATAAGCCTCAGAGACAGTATCTGGACCAACTCCCTCTGGCGGAACAGAGGGATTGTCCTGCGGACTCCGAAGACCCCGCGCAATTGCAGTATCAATCAGCCCTATGTTGGAACCAAAAGGATCTATCCCGGCCAAGAAACGCTCGTCGACAAACTGAGATGGAAGCACAAGGGGAAATAGGGTTAGGTTGGATTCAGGAAGGTCCCCCACCTCTAAACTGGTCATCTCTCCTGAGTCGAAGATTTCGATCACACTGCTCGGGATATTGTGGCCTTTCTTGTTGAGCATCTCAAGGCAACCCTTGACACCAGAGGCCTGACAGTACAGCTTCCCCTTCTCTTCGTAAGCATCTCGGCTAACCATGTACTCTATGATACTGTCAAACCGGCGTTGACACTTCGAGATGTACGCAGTTTGAACCCGAACCCTTTCTAGAGTGACCTCATGAGCACGGGATTCTTGCAGCCTCCTAATATCCTGATCTTTCTCCTCAACGCGTGCTATCAGTTTGGCTTTCTCGCGCTCCGAGTTATCTAACGCATCCCGAGCAGCTTTTACTTCCAGCTCCAGAGCATCCGTTCATTGTCTGTACTCACGACTGCGAGCAACTTCCCTATATCTCACTTCCAATATCTTCCTAGTCGCCTCGAGCACCTCGTTCTTCTGCCTCTCTAGAAGAGCATCTCTCGATGCAACTTTCTTCTCAGCCTTTTTTTCCCGAGTCTCGAACTCCTTGCATTTCTCCATAGGCTATCTGAAAGCTCGATCATACTTCTCCACAAGATAACTCTTCCGGGCCATAGCCTGCAAACGATCAAGACCAGGAGAGCATTAGTAAAATGTTAAAACACAAGATCGAGGTGAAAGAGAGACGATTCACCAAGACGTCGGCACTGGCACAATCCGTGAACTCGTTTCCGAATATCAATTCGGATATAGGAGGAAGCTCTGTCGGCCCGCCACAGATCTGACAAATAGGCTCCACACACTTGTTTGGAAGGGAGCACAAGGGGGATGCATCATCGTGATGGTAGTCGACCCTGTTGGAGAGGCCCTTCGAAGTACGCTGAGGGAGNTCACCAAGACGTCGGCACTGGCACAATCCGTGAACTCGTTTCCGAATATCAATTCGGATATAGGAGGAAGCTCTGTCGGCCCGCCACAGATCTGACAAATAGGCTCCACACACTTGTTTGGAAGGGAGCACAAGGGGGATGCATCATCGTGATGGTAGTCGACCCTGTTGGAGAGGCCCTTCGAAGTACGCTGAGGGAGCGTTGCTTCTCTTTTAATAGCCAGCTGCGCCGCTCGTGATTAGTTCATATTGTTAAATTTAGGGTTTTATGTGGTATTGTTGGATTAGCCCAAAACTAGGATTGCTAGAAGAACTAATATCCACTGATTAAAATAACTCTTAAAGCATGTTATTTAAAATAGCTAAGTAAATCCTGAACTTAGGATATAGACAAGTACGACAGTGGTTTCTTTGCCTGGGTCATATTTTGATAGAGCTATGGTTGTTAGATGCATGCGAGAGCTAGTCGATCAATTCTAGTGGATTATTAATTCGGCATAACCGACGACCGATATTGGTGCTTCACCATCGATCGGCAGTCATATTTGTAGGCGATTGATTCCTCGTGTATTAGATTTACTTGCACCATATTTACTATAATAATCCACCTGCCTAAATCCTAGATCTAGCTATTTTCCATATTTGTATTAACTTAAATTCAACCAATTTGTTTTTTACTTAAACCTGAATTCATATATAAGTATTTCACCTAGATAACCACTAGGATCTTACAAATCTATTGTAGTCCTTCATTGTCTGTGGATTCGATCCCTAAGTATTTTATCTAATTTCTCTTGGCAAGAGTAGTTTTTAAGTTTAGTTTCATAGGATAATTTGATAGAGTGGATTAAGAATTATAAGACCTTGAAACGTAGCCTTGTCAAATTTGGCATTGTTGCTGGGGAGCTTAAATCACCATTAGATTTATTTTCTAGGTTTAGACTATGTTCCTTTTTGATTTTCAAGTACTGATAATTATTTTTTCTTATTTTACAGGTGCATGTCTAGTAGTACCAGAAGCAACAAGAACCAAGAGTTACTTTTCTCAGACCTAGTAGCAATCAAACATTTAATCCGCAAGGAGAAGCGACTAGCATCGATCGACGCCCGTGACTGTTCGTTGATCGACAGTTCTTTACCCACATCGAGCAACAGCACAAACGTACCCTCGATCGATAGTGATCCGAGATTTCCAATAGTTGCTCCAATCGTATTGATAAGGGATGAGATCGTAGCTTGTGTGATCTTAAAGGTCACATGTGTAATGCTGAAGGTCAGAAGATAGATGATCAGGGGGCTGTATTCCATGAACCTGAAGTAGGAGCTGATGCTGAAATATCTCAACCGGAAGCTAATTCTCACGTTGCTCAGGCAAGGATACTGGCAGACTACAACCGTCTTAAGCTGTACTACACCAACAGATCCATCATTCGGCCTCCAGCTTTTCAGAGGAAGGATTTTGAGGTTAAACCCTCTTTCTTTGCACTTGTGGCTCAGACACCTTACCATGGAGGGAAACATGAGCATCCTATGGATCATCTGGAGAGGTTTGGGATCTAGTATATGCTACTAAATCCAATGGAGTCCCTGAGGACTATCTATTTTGTAAGCTCTTCAAGTATTCACTTGATGGAGACGCTTCTTATTGGCTTAAGCAGTTACCACAAGAATCTCTTACATCATGGGTTGACATCAAGAATGCCTTCTGCGAGATTTCTTTGATGATGTCGTGAGCTGAGGATTTTGAGAAGTAGAATTGCTACTTTCACACAGGAGCCTGTAGATTCTTTCCAGAGCTCCTGCACCAGATTCAAATCCTACCATGGCGACTATCCACGCCATGGATTTAATGAATTGCAGCTACTTAGCACTTTCTTTAGAGGTATTGATCTGCAGTACCAAATTTCCCTAGACATAGCTAGTGAGGGTAATTTCAGCACCAGAAGTCCAAAAGAGGCTACAAGGCTTATTGAGAATCTGGCATCCAGCAACAGCACCAAGAATACTGATTATGAGAGGAGGAAATCAGTTCAAGCACTCAGCATGGAGCAGATCGATGAAGTTAGGGCAAGGCTGGATAGTGTTCACAAACTACTCAAGAAGCAAGTTAGTTTTGTGGAGGAAGTTAGAATCTAGAGATGCTGAAAGTAAAGAATATGATGTGAATTACACTGGTGGAAACGGTTTTTAAAGATCTGGGAATCAAGGCTACAGCAGAAACTCCTATGAAAATAGCCAGAAGGATAAATACAACTAGGATTCACAGCCACAGAGGTCCTACAGCAACAATAACAGGACCTATGAAACTGATAACATGACATCGATCGACGCACAACATTCAGCATTGATCGACACCGAACTAGAGCTAGAGCACCGACCAGTTTTTCCAAACGAGATATATCTGGACGATGGTCAACTCTCCTAACACTCCAGAAGCACTCAAATATTTCAGAAGGATGGAGGTAACATGGAACAAACCAACGATCGACGGTACTCTTAGCTAGAAGAGACAACACAAGATTCAAAAGCAATGGTTGATGATCGTGGTTATTTACAACCGGATGAATTCGGCATACCGAGAGATCCAGAAGGCTACACAAAGCTATGTATGGACAAGTTCTGCATGTATCTAAAGAAGATGTAGCAGATATTTTTGAAATTGTGAATGGATTACAGAATCTCTTCAGACAGCCATAAAACATCCGGCCAGACATGCGAACATCGATCGACAAAAACTACCGAGCATCGAGCGATACTACCTATTTAGAAGCCGAGGAAGCCGAGCACAATGTTCCAACATCGATCGATAGTCTATTACCTGCACCGATTGACGGTCGCAACGAATTTGGATACCAAGATTTTGATGAGAATGGACAAAGACTATTCCATTGGGAAAGATGATGAGTACAGCATCTGCAGATATGAGAATGACAACGCCAGGGATCAAGATGTCAGAATCGTCAATTTGTCAAAGGAGGACATAAAAGAAGTTTTGGCTAGAGATACAATGCATGAGTACATCATTATCAGATTACCAGAAGATGCAAGTATATTCACCAGAGTTGTGCCACCACCACAAACATACAGCATAGCAAACATTGATGAAAAACTCGTAGTAGATATAATAAATAGATATCTACTATATCTATTTATTATATCTACTACGAGTTTTTCATTATTTTATAGAGTCAAGAAAGGGATTATGATCAAACTTTATCTATTGACTAACCACACTATAAGCACCATTCTTAAGAATGTTAATTGCACATATTACTAGAGATACCAAAGTGGATCATCTTGCCATTAGACTATACTTGCCTGGAAAGTTTGAAAGAACTGAAGCTAAGTTCCAACATAATTTTGACATTATTTTCTTGTGTTGGGGTTTGGTATACACTGGATCGAACACCTTTTGAAAGTCGAAAAGGTAAAGTATGTGTGCTTCTATTTCCCGTCTCTCTCTCTCTCCTCGGCATCTACTAATAAAATATTGAGATGATTTCCTGAGATGTAGAGGGGTAGGTAAATTACCAATGACCCCACTATTCTAATTCAAAGGAATGATCACACATCGCTGGAAGCGGAGAGTAGATACATTATAGATGACCTCATTATTCGCCTACATTTTGTCAAGACCAACAAAAAAATCGAGAATGAGATGGCAAGATTGACTGCAATAGAATCATTATCCATTTAGTATGAGATCCAAAAATATTTAGAGGAGAGGGAAAAGGGAAAAGAAAGGGATCAGAGAAGACTGCATGTGTGTTCAGATACTTGCAGAAGTAAGAGTCCATATTCTTTGATCAATACTGCCAAGGTAAAGCATGCACTTTTTTTTATGCAAGAAATGAAGTCAGTAGAGAAGTGAGTCAAGCTAGTATTTGCTAAGTTGTTGGTAGATTGGATTTGGTTGCTAAGCTATGATAAGGTATAACAAGTTTCTTTGAAATTGGCATAGCATGATGTGGTTGCAGCATAATAGGGGTGATAGTAATACTATAGACTTTATGTGAGTCCCCACTTTTCAAAACTTCTTTCACAGGCCACCTTTGTTTTACTTGAGGATAAGCAAAATGTTAAGTCTGTGGGAGTTGATATACCATACCCTATATATACTAGTTTTAGACCATGTTATAGACCCCGTTTGGAGTCTATTATGTTTGTCTAAGCTATGTTTTAGAGTATTTATCGGTCAAGGACTTTTGGAGTTATGTGCAGTCCATGGTGCATTTTGGATGAAGAAACCCGTAGTTGACAAGAATCATCTAAGTCAAAGACGACATAAGAGATCGACATCGATCGAAAGAGACACATTGGNGTTTTAGACCATGTTATAGACCCCGTTTGGAGTCTATTATGTTTGTCTAAGCTATGTTTTAGAGTATTTATCGGTCAAGGACTTTTGGAGTTATGTGCAGTCCATGGTGCATTTTGGATGAAGAAACCCGTAGTTGACAAGAATCATCTAAGTCAAAGACGACATAAGAGATCGACATCGATCGAAAGAGACACATTGGTGTCGATCGATGGTCGCCATACACAAACCAGACTTTTTTCAGAACCGACTTAAATTCCAAAGTCTACACATAATTACAAGATTACCATTGACGAGTTTTTACCTAGTTTATAAGGGTTTGTGTCATTGTTAGGCAGAGAACCGTGCTTTTCTTTTCCATAGTTTCTTATTAGTGTTTTGGAGAGTAGATCAAAATTTATTCCATAGCTTTGTATTGGAACCCTAATCTATTATCTATGCATTCCATTCAGATATTTGCTATTGATTGATTGATAATATATAAGTAGTTCATTTTGTTAGATTTAGGGTTCTATGTGCTATTGATGGATTAGCCCAAAACAAGGATTGCTAGAAGAGCTAATATACATTGATTAGAATAATTCTTAATGCATGTGATTTATATTAGTTAACTAAATCCTGAACTTAGAACATAGACAACTAGGACAGTAGGTTATTTGCCTGAATCAAATTCTGATTGAGATATGGTTGTTAGATGTATGTGAGAACTTGTCGACAATTCTAGTGGATTATCAATTTATTATAACGTCGATCGATATTGGTGCTTCACCATCGATCGACAATCATATTTGTAGGTAATTGATTCCTCGTATATTAGATTTACTTGCATCCTATCTATTATAATCTACGTTCCTAAACCTTCGATCTAACTATTTTTCATATTTGCATTAACATAAATTCAACAAATTTTCTTTTACTTCAACTTGAATTCTTATACAAGTATTTCACCTATCTTAACCAGGATCCTATAAATCTATTGTGTGCCTTTTCTCTTTGTGGATTTGATCTCTAAGTACTTCATCTGACCTTTCTTGGCAAGAATAAATTTTAAGATGAATTTTATAGAATAATTGGATAGAGTAGACTTGGAATTATACAATAAACGCAGCCCTACCATGGATTGATTACATAATCAAATTTTGTTTTCTTCATAATAATCAAATTTTGCATTATAAGTTGTACTCAAAATTATAAATCTCGAAGAGGTATAAATTTAACATTATGTTGAGTTGATTACAATCAGAGTCACTTTTTGACTTTCCTTTACACTCAGAATCACATTCTACATGTGAGGCACTTTGTTGTGGGCCAGCGGTATATTCTGGACAATTTTACCCTTAATAAACGTTTTGTGTGGATGGATAATATGTGGACGAGTAATGCGTAGAAGGGGATACATGAACGAGTTATGTGTGGATGGATAGTGGTGGACAGGTGATGGTGTCTATGTGAGTTGATTGTGTATGAAAAATGTTATGAATCGATTCATTGGCTATGGACGGCTCACCTCACCCACTTCACCAAGAAAGACATCACCAGAAGCCACCCCACTAATCCCTAAAGATCATGTCCACGTAATGCAATACCACAACAACTTTGTCCACCCCCATCATCCATCCAAAATTCAACCATCACACATAACCCATCCACATGCCGGCTATCCATACACTATCCATCCACATCTTTTGCAAATCTGGATTTTGAAATCACAACTTTACAGATCTGGATTTTGAAATCTACAACAACACTAAGAAACCTACAAAACAAAAATGAGAATCCACTACAAGGATTTAGAAGATCAGAAAATTTTAAAAAGTCTTAACTGCTAAGATGTAAACTTCGTTAAAATACAAGCTGATTGTATCTGTTACATCATGTGCCATGTTTGGGTCAAAAACGGTCACGACAAAGTTAACATCCAAACATCGGACAAACAACCAAAAACGGATGAAACATCCTAACTTATCCATGGACAAACCAGGTCGTTACATAGCAACCCAACACAAACAAGGGCCAAATCATTACGTAACGACCGAGCGCGAGCCAAGCTCAGTCGCTACGTAACGACTGAGCACACACATGCTCGATCGCAACGTAGTGACCAAGCTCGAGCTAAGCTCGGTCGCTACATAGCGATCGAGTACATACGTGCTCGATCGCTACGTAGCGAGCGAGCTCAAGCCAAGCTTGGTCGCTACGTAGCGATCAAGGACGCACATGCTCAGTCGTTACATAGCGAGCGAGCTCGAGCCAAGCTCGGTCGCTACGTAGCGACCAAGCATGCATACGTTTGGTTGCTACATAGCGACCGCACTCGAGCCAGGCTCGGTCGCTACGTAGGGACCAGATCATTCCAAAAATCGACGTAAACACGAGTCCATATATTATCGTCCACTCTTTGTTACAATCTCCTGAAGGCCCCAATTGAACTACCACTATTTCCTTATCGATCGGAGTTATCATTCAGAATTTACGATAAAAATCACGGAAAGTCTGTTTTTATCGATAAGAAACCGTAAAAAATTTCGAGTCAAAATACGGCCCAAAGAGGCCCACAACACGAGTGGAAGCCCACTTACGGTTTCTTATCGATAAAAACAGACTTTCCGGGAGTTTTATATTGTCTATGTGACTTTCTCGCCTTAAACTCCTTATATACTCCCTCCAAATGCGGTTTATCCTTGACATGCAAGAGAGGGTAAATGTCAAGTTTCCGTGGATAAACGTGAAGATTGCGAAGATAATCGTGAAGATCGGAAAATGAAAAATCTCCATTTTTGGGCTATGACGGCTTAAGGGAAGATGTGGAAAGCGTAAACCGACTTTGGAGGGAGTATATAAGGAGTTCAAGGCGAGAGAGACAAGGGACATAACAAACATAGCACTTAGAGCATTTAAGCAATTTTTTGTTTCTCTTATTCGAGCTGCGTCTCAATTAGGGTTTTCGCAGTCTTACGTTGCTAGAACTAGGATCTCACCGTCAGCTCTTGTAGGCAAGGCTCCTAACTCGTTCTAACGCTCATACGCAGAATCAGAATAAAACTTCTTTTTGCTCTCTTTTTAATTCGTATTTAATATATCGTCTTTTTACTTCTTGTTCTTGATTGCTTAGCGTGTGGTTCAACAGATAACCGCAACCTCTGGGAAACTAGGGTTTACCCTACGTTCCTAATTCAACGAAAACGACAGTGTGAATTTTAGTTCCCACAGTTTGGCGCTAGAAGGAGGGGGGGTTATGGATCTATCTAACTCGCAAGCCATAACATGCTCAATCAAGCATGGTATCAGACAAACCACAAACTCGTGACGATGAAAACATCCACAAAAAAGTTACCGACACTCGACAAGCGAACATATCCGCAGTTAACACTAACGCCAACACTGCAGCATTCAAGGAGGTACTCACCGCCTTCCAAAAGAAGTCGGACGAGCAGGACAAGATAATCGGACCTCTCGCAAAACAGGTTGAAACCCTTACCGTGAAGACCAAGGCTGTCCACCCCCGCGGAACTACAAGACTTCGCGTAAGACGACTCGATTTCGCGACTCCCTTGGATCGTCCCAGAACCGCACAGGGAAGTTTACTGGGGTAAGCCTCCGAAACCAACAACGCTGATGCGACACAAAAAGACTCGGAAAACCCTCCTCCTCATGAAAAGGAGGCTGAGGGCCATGGTGTCGAGCGGTTTAATCTGGAAACAAGCGACCATTCCGATCCATCGGAAGATAACGCTGATGTCCATCCAAGGAGGAGAAATGATTGTAACATTCGGCGCGAATCTTCTCTCGAAGATCCCCTAACCAAAGAGGAAGAAGAGAACTTTGGTATGGAACATGAGAAGATGGTTGAAGTGCAATCCCAAGTCACTCGCAGCAAACACCGAAGAGGTCGGAAAACTGCTGACGCTTATCCTGAGATTAACGATCTTTCAGATTACATCACGAAAACAGCCACAGAGGTAAAAGCTGTGAAATCACAAATCCACCATGCCACAAGCACCGCCCCCGAAATCGATCACTTGCTCGACGAAGTTCAAAAAATGCCCTTCACAACTCGTATCACCGGAACACGGTGCCTGGCCTTGGAAAGGTCAAGGTGCCCACCTACAACGGCACCACCGATCCCTAGGCTCACTTGCAAACCTTTCAAATTAGGATGGGAAGAGCGAAACTCTGAAATAGCTAGAAGGACACTGGGTATTTTCGCATCTTTGTCAAAAACTTAAAAGGAGCCGCACTTGAATGGTTCTCTCGCCTCAAGCGGAATTCCATCGGAAGTTTCCGCCATCTCGCTTCGGGATTCCTCAAGCAATATTCTATGTTCATTAACAGAAAACTTCCGAGGTTGACCTCTGGAGCATGGCGCAACAAGAAGACGAGCCTCTTTACGAGTTCATGAACAGTCTCAAACTCGTCATGGCAAAAGTCAGCGGAATAAACGATGAAGTGGCTATCGACACTCTCAGAAAGGCACTCTGGTACAAGTCTAAATTCAGAAACCTTCGAGAAGCCGAGTACGATTCAAGACGCTCTCCATTAAGCCGTTGACTACATCACAATCACAATCGAGAGTTAAAAGTCTTGTCTGAACAGCATAAGCTGACAAAGACATCCTCGCAGGACGCCCCACCGAATCAGAAACAAAAGAAAAAGAACCCTCGTAACGACAAATTCATCCATCACGAGGGGGAAGATCTTCAGGGTGCGCACAACTATGCCATCAACTCCGGATCCAGTCAAGGGCAGACTTCGGATAACACGTGGACCAGAAATCCGAACTACGACGAGAATACTTTCTGTGACTTCCACTACACCCACGGCCACTCGACAATCGACTGTAAAGTCCTCGGAGCAAGGTTGGCAGCTAAGCTTCTCGCAGGAGAGCTCACCGAAGTATCCAGCGTAAATGATTTTATTCGTGATTCAGACCGTCCTCCCAGAACGGATAAACCACCACAGTCTGAAAACTCTCCTCGAGGAAATCAATCAGACGAGAAACGCGGAGGGAGGCAGGACGAAAAGGGGAACAACAGCAGTCATTGCAAAGTTAACATGATCATTGGAGGATCACAGTTCTACAGCGATACAATCTCGTCTATCAAATCCTACTAGCGGAAGGCCGAGACAACTTTGACCTGGCCGACTCCGCCTCGCGACATCCCAAACAACGCAATCACTTTCGAAGGTGAAGAAGCCACGGGAATCAACCAACCACACACTGATCCCCTCGTAATTGACCTAGTGATAGGAGACGTCGAAGTCGGTTGAATCCTCGTAGATATCGGGAAGATGGTGAATTTAATCTTTCGCGCCACGCTCAAATGGATGGGTGTTGAACTCGGAGAAATCAAGCGGACGCAGGACCCCTGACCGGCTTCTCAGGCAAAACATCGATGACTCTTAGGTCGATCAAATTGGCTGTCGCGGCAAAATAAATCACCAAGATCGTCAACTTCGCTGTTGTGGATCAACCGGCTATCTACAACGTGATTATGGGCACGCCTTGGATAAACGCCATGAAAGCATTCGTATCAACCTACCATCTTGGCATCAAGTTTTCGACCCCTTCGGGATCCGTGGTGATTTGGGGTTGCCAGAAAAAGTTGCGATCCTGCTTCCTGGCCGAACTCAAGCTGAGGCAAATTGCGACCACATCGGTAAAACCCAAGCAAGCAAATACATGCCCAACACCCTTCATGTTTGGTCCAATTGAAGATAACCTAAAATCACCAGTTGAAGTTGCGGCCACAGAACAACAACTTCCAAGCCCAGCACTTCTACCTAACCTGAGGAGATAAACCTGGAAAAAGACGTCGACCCGGTCACTAAGATAATCGGCGACAATGCAACAGTCGAGTAATCACACTAGCAAAACACTATCAGAACTACGAGATGGCTTGATCCCCAAAAAAGAGTATCTAAGCAGCTCGCCTAAAGACGAGTTCAGCTATCCCCCTCTCTAAAAGGGGGAGGGGAGTGGGTGCTTATACGAGTAGTCATATACTCCCATATTTCAAAACATTCGATTTGTACTCGATATTTTGGAAACATTTCAATAAAGTTAAAGTTAGAATATCGCAAACTTTGCAACCGAATACGAGCTGAATATTTTTTACAAGTCCAAAAGCAGAACTTTATGAAAATTATGAGGCCCTAAAAACGAACTCGAACTTCGAACACTTTAGGAAATTGAAAATTTATGAGAACGATTCAATCAATTCATCGCAACAATGACTTGGCCGCGTCCAAAAGACAAAACCTTGATTCAAACTCAAATCTCTTAAACTAAGTTGTCATACTCGCAAACAACATTTACGGAAAGATGAAACGAGACGTCATTTAAAGTCTTTTAAGAAAATGTCCTCAGTTTGTCTGTGACTTTAAATTTACAAATGCTCGCCAACTGGCCTCGTCGAGCACTCTAGGCGTCTTAAACAAACGCACTTAGATCCATTGGTTTTCATATATCTGACTAGGATAAATAGCACGCTATAAAAGAATTCCAGAATTTTGGTCAGCACTTTTGGACGACTTAAAAACTGTCTCCGGTGAGATGCTCGATTCCCACAAGAGGAGTCGTATATGTCGAGAACCTATCGCGGACTCTAAATCGGTACATAATCAAGTTGAAATCGCAACAGGCAAAACGAAAGCCGATTAGTCATCACAAAAGCCTTAAACCATAATTAAACCTAGGTCTTACCCTTAACCCAACACACTGGTTTCTAACATCTCAAGGCATGATATGAGATCCTAAAGGCATGTCTCTTCGTTCATATCTAAACGCTCACAGAATTTCAAACATTCCGGAACGAGCAAATGAATAGGGTGATCTACAAAAAGACTTAGATACGAGATGACAACTCGTACTCTTCTCTCTACACTAAACAAAAGAAACAAAATCATACTTAAAAATATTTCATTAAAACATAGTCCGTACAAAGCCGTATACCGGCAGGAATTCGAGGCCACCAACGGCCAGTCCCGACAAAAATAGAACATCCAAACAGGCCCACATAGAATCAAACCTAAACAGCTGTGCTGGCTATAAATACAAGGAAACACTCCCCACTAAATACTAACGTTTCCAGATAATGACACTCCAAATGTGCTCGCCGGGCAGTGCACCTCCTCATCCTCCCCAGGAACCTCGGTCGGAACCTCCTCCGTATTAGGCAAAACCGGGATGGGATCCCAAAACCCCCGGAGCCTCCCCTCGATCGGGGAGATTAATGACTCAGCATGGGCATAATATTTCATACCGCCCTCTATGGTCGCCATCTCATCCTTGAAATCGAAGTCACCCAGCTGCGTTTTAAATAAGGTACCAACCGAATTGTGGCACTCGCGGAAATCACCCACCAAAGAATAAGCCTCGCAGAGATTGCCAAGTTCAGCCTCGGACTCAGCTGGTTGCTGGCTCATCACAGCGACAACCTCCCTCCAACCTGTTCTCTCTGCTCGAAGGATGGCCACGGCATGATCCCTAGCAAGCTTCGACTCTCGCTCCAAGGCTTTGTTCTGCATACGAGTGAGATCCTTTTTTCGCTATCTCCGCTTTGAAGCGGTAGACCAATGCCTCCCTATTACTTGCCTCAAAGGTCGAGTTAAGTACGTTCAGCCCTTGCAAAGACGATCAAAACATCAGAATAATTCACAACATCGTCAAACAAAAAAAAATTTCAAGACATACTAATTACACTAGCCCCATTAATCCTACGGATCCCTCCGCGACTGCTTCAAGCCTCCTTCTTCCTCGGACGGAGGCGGGTCAAGATCTTTTGGAAGGTCGGCAAAGAACGGATCAAAATCAGGCAGAGTCAAATCACTCGAACCACTATCGTCGCCAAAAGAAAGATTTGGATCCCATCCTGGAAGTATGGGGTCATCCACGGAAAACTCTATACCGCCGAGGTTGGTTCCTTTGTGTTTGAATGATTCGGCCCCCGTCCCTCTCGAAGGAACATGGCAGGGAGTAGGATCGTCCGAGTCCGAGTCAACATCCTCCACCACCCGAGAATCAGAAAGGAAACGAGCCAATGACCTGCAGACCTCTTTGGCATAAAGGAGGACCAGAAAAACGTACGAACAAAAAAGAAGAGTTCCTCCATGGACCGCAGTTCGAAATAGGATCCCTTATCACCGACATGTACTTTTGAGGGGTCAACCAGTAGGTACACGGCTCCGAGACATATTGCAACCTAAGGAGGGCCTCGAAGTGACCAACGGTGAGATAAAAACCGTGTTCGTAGCTAAGCACTAAGACACCAATAAGGTGCTGAAGGCTGGTGGGGTTTAACTAGCCCAATGCAACCTCAAAGCGATCCAGTACCCGAATTATGATTTATGGAATCGGGAACCATATATGGCAGTGTACTAAGAATGCCTCATAATACGTAGAGTATCCCCCGAAGGGTTATCAGCGCTCTCTCCTCGGCGAGGAATTTGAAATTCCACGCCGTCCAAAATCCCACAAAACTGAAGGATCGTCTTAAGGAACGAATGAGAACTTCTACGTGGTGTTGGGGTCAAAATCGGTACGACGGAATCAATGACCAAAAATCTCCGCAAAAATAAAACTACGTTTTATAAAACACGAGAAGTTGTTCTATAAAATGCTAAGGATTTTCCGAACAAGGGAAATTCGCGGAAAACTTGGAAATTATCATCTCATAAAAACGAACGAAACAATCTCTGATTACACGATTGCTCAAGTTAAGCAAAAAACAGCAAAAACCGCATCTGCCACACTACGAGCAGGTTCGACCAAACTGTTCGATGTACGACAAGCCGAACCAGCCGGTTCAGATCGCCGCACGGCGAACTGATTTGTCCCAGACCAGCTCGCCGTCAGCGAGCTGAACAAAAGCGGTTTGGCTCGCCGTACGCCGAGCAAGGCATACCTCCTTCAATTGATCGTGCTCTGAACTATGGTAGAAAAGTCTCTCGTTTCATCTCGATCCATCTTACCATTCGAGTTTTGTGATAAAAATCGTAAAAGTCTTCTTTTCTCGTGCGAATTCGAAAAGATCGTATAAAACGGCAACGATTAAACGGAATATCGTAAATTGTCGAACTATACGCTTAACGTGAGATATTTTATAAAAGAATCTAACTCGAGATCTTTTATAAAAGAATGACTAAAGACGCGTTTTCTCTTAAAACCTCGAGCAAATCGTATAAAACAGCAACGGTTAAACGAAACACCGAACATTGCCAAACTATACAATTTACTCGAG
The DNA here is from genome assembly GCA_932364175.1 of Eruca vesicaria subsp. sativa. Taxonomy (NCBI): domain Eukaryota; kingdom Viridiplantae; phylum Streptophyta; class Magnoliopsida; order Brassicales; family Brassicaceae; genus Eruca; species Eruca vesicaria. The sequence goes on along the minus strand of CAKOAT010725154.1, from coordinate 90,754 downwards.
ACGTTTACTTAAAAATGTCGTCGTTTCAGGAAGCGATCTTTTTTAAAGTCGTAAAACGGCTAAATCGTAAAACGGCTCGAAAGATCCTAAAACGCGACAAAGGCCCAATCGCGACTTTGAATAGGGCCAGCCCAAAGATATAATGACGGTTTACTCACAGTAGAAAGATAAATGTCAAGTTTGAAGATAAATAGAAGATTTCCGAGGAAAAATGGAGAGATGGAGATAAATGGAAGATTTCCAAGAAACTCGAATCTGGGCGAAAAGGAAGGACTAAACCGCCTAAGGAGGGAGTATAAAAACGGAAGGCCAAGGACATAAGACAGGGACACTTTTCAGAGCTCTCACCATCAAAACTTAGCATTTAGGCAACTTTCCATTTTTGTTATCGAGCTCCGTCTCAACTAGGGTTTTAGTCTTAGATTGCTAGAACTTGGAATCTCGCCGTTAGCTCACACAGCTAAGTGTTCCTCTTCTTGTAGTATTCTTACGCGAATTCGGAATAAGACTCCTTCTTTCTCTCAATCTCGTTTTTTACATCTTTACTTTATTCTCATCGTATTCTTGATTGCTTGTGTGCGGTTCCGCAGATAGTCGGGTCCACTGGGAAATTAAGGTTTTCCCTAAGTTCCTAAATTTACGTAAAATCGACAGGGGTGAATTTCGGTTCCCACAGTTTGGCGCTAGAAGGAGGGTGGGGGATCGGATCTATCTTACACTCAAGCCGCAGCACGTTCAATCGAGAAACCATGACAGAAGAACAACCAACTTGCGTCGATAGCAAATACGTTGACAATACACCAGCTCCAGATGTGTATACGGTTAACGCTAACGCTAACACCGATGCCATCGAAAAGATGCTCGCCAACTTCAACAAGAAGTCGGAGGAGCAAGAAAATCTTATTGGTTCACTCGCCAAACAGGTCGAAACCCTAACTGCGAAAACCAGAGCAATACGCCCCCGCGGAACTACTAAAATCCGCGGAACTACCAGAGCAATACGTCCCAGAACCGAGCAGGGTAATCTACCAGAGAAAAACTCCAAAAAGATAACCCTGAAGCGACGCTAGATGAATCTGAAAAATCTCTTACTCGCAGACGGAAAACTGAAGAAGGCAGTGTCGAAAGGGTTAACCTGGAAACCAGTGACCAATCTGATCCGTCGGATGAAGACGCAGACGTCCATCCGAGGAGGAGGAAAAATCACATCCCTCAGCCGGAGTTCTCTCCCGAGCGTTCTCTCATTGAAGATGAGGAGGAACTCTACTGCGTGCAACGCGCAAAAACGGCCGAGAAACGATCCCAAGTTACTCGCAGCAAACGCCGACAAGGTCGGAAAACTGCTGGCGACCTAACTGAGATTTGCAACCTCCGCGACTACATTACTAAAACGGCCGCAGCAGTATAAGCAGTGAAGTCTCAAATTCACCATGCTACCAGTGCTGCGCCAAAATAGATCGGCTGCGCCAAACGACTCGCATCACCGATGTCAAGCTACCCGATCTTGGAAAACTCAAAGTGTCGACTTACGACGGGACAACCGATCCCAAAGCGCACCTTCAGGCCTTCCAGATAACCATGGGACGAGCCAAGCTCAAGGATGACGCAAAGGACGCGGGCTACTGCCGCCTTTTCGTCGAAAACTTAGAAAGAGCAGCGCTCGAGTGGTTCGCCAAACTTAAGCGGAATTCAATCAGGAATTTCCGCCAACTTGCTTCCGAATTCCTGAAGCAATACTCGATGTTTATAAATTTGGGAAACTTCCGACACCAACTTCTGGAGCTTATCCTAGAAGGAGGACGAACCTGTCCGCGACTTCATGAGCAATTTCAAACTTATCATGGCTGCAGTTAGTAGTATAAGCGACAAAGCCGCCATCGACGCGCTCAGAAAATCTCTCTGGTTCAAGTAAAAGTTTCGAAAGTGGATAACTCTCGAAAAACCGCGGACGATCCAGAACACGCTCTACAAATCTACCGATTACATAACCATCAAAGAGGAGACTAAAATCCTGTCTGAACAGCATAAGCCGGCCAAATCATCCGCAAAGGACATCGCGTCCGAGCAGAAGCTGAGAAAGAAAAACCCTCGTAACGACAAATTCGTCCATCACGAGGGACAAGATCTTCAAGGGGCGCACAGAAACACCGTCAATTCTGGATCGGAGCAGGGGCAAACTAGGGGAACACATGGTCGAGGAATCCTAATTACGACAAAAATTCCTTCTGCGATCTCCACCAGACTCGTGGGCACTCTACCGTGGCCACAAAGTTACTCGTGGGAGAACGCTCTGAGGTATCCAGCGTGAAGGACCTAATCCGCGATTCAGATCGCCCCCCGAAAACCGGTAGGAACTCACGAGCGGAAACTCCGCCTGAAGGGAACCAGCCGGGCAAAAAACGGGGACAAAGAAAAGGCAAGAAAGGTAATGACGCTAACCGCCGAAGGGTCATTATGACCATCGGTGAATCACAACACTACAGCGATACCATCTCGTCCATCAAGTCCTACCAACGAAAAGCAAAAATCGGCTCGAGTTGGAACATAACGACAGATGACACTCCGAAGGGAGTAATCGCTTTCGAGGACACGGAAACCGGTGGCATCGATCAACCACACGCCGATCCGCTTGTCATCGACTTAGTCATAAGCGACTTAGAAGTCGCCTGAATCCTGGTCGACACTAGAAGCACCATCAACGTAATCTTTCGCAACACGTTGGTGCTCATGGGAATCGATTTATCGGAGGTCGAGCCAATACCAAAGTCGTTGACCAGTTTCTCCAGCGAAACGACTATGACTCTGGGATCGATCCGGCTTTCGGTCGACGCAAAAGAAGTGACGAAAATCGTTAACTTCGCAGTCGTCGATTGCCCAGCCATCTACAACTTGATCATGGGCACGCCTTGGATAAACTCCATGAAGGCGATTCTATCAACTTACCACTTGGGCATCAAGTTTCTGACCCCTACAGGAGTCGCGGCAATTTGGGGATACCAAAGACAGTCATGGTCGTGCTTTTAAGCTGAACATAAGCTAAGGTAATTGGCGGTCGCAATCGTGAAACCAAAATGGGCAAAGTTCAACCGCCACCCGGAGAAAACGACCCCAAACCAGCAACGGTCGAGAAGCAGCAAGCCTCCGAACCCATCTCTTTTACCCAACTGAAGGAGACAAACCTGAACAAACAATCAGAACTATGAGATGGCTTGATTTCCGAAAGGAATACGTAGGCAGCTCGCATAAAGACGAGTACAGCTATCCCCCATTGCGAAACGAGGGGGGGAGTGGGTGCGTATACGAGTATTCGTATACTCCCAAATTTTTAAATATCCGCTTTGTAATCGAAATTTTCGAAACCTTTTTAATAAAGACAAAGTTAGAATATTATAAAATCTCTCAACTATCGAAAAGCGTAAAAACGAATTCCAAACATCCGGAAATTACTTCCGTAGTAAATACCACTTGGTCGTTTCGACTAAAAACTTATACACCAAATATTTCGAAAAGAACTGGCGAGACGTCGCCTAAAGTCTTAGAAAAATATTTTGCAAAAGTCCCTTTGCGACTGTAAAATCACAAACGCTCGATGATTGGCCTCGTCGAGAACGCTAGCCGTCCTAAAAAATGCATAGACCCATTGGTCCGCATACATCCGACTAAGATAAAATAGCGAGCTATAAAAGAAATCAAAACTTTTGGTCAGCACTTCCGGGAGACTTAAAAATTGTCCCTGGTGATATGCTCGATTTCGATCAGAAAAGTCGTATAAGCCGAGAACATATCGCGGACTTTCAATCGATACGAAATCAGGTTAATATCACAACAGGCAAAATGAAAGCCGACTAGTCATCGTACAGCCTCAATCCAAAAGTAAACCTAGGTCTTGCCCTAAACCCAGCAACTGGTCTTTAACATCTCAAGGCATGAATTGAGATCTTAAAGGCATGTCTCTTCGCCCACATCTAAACACTCGCAAAAAATCGAAACACTCCGAGTAAACGAACCGGACGATCTACACCAAGAGTTAGATACGAGACGACAAATCGTACTCTTCCCTCTACATCTAAACGAAACACATATTTCATACTTAGAAAATATTTTCATTAATATTTTATCATTCAATACACACCGCCCAGCGGCAGGGATTCAAAGCCACCAACGGCCAGTCCTGATAAATACAACAACGAGATAATACTACAACAAAGAAATCAAAGTGAAAGAACCCACACACCAAGCATTGGCCAGCGTTAGCATCAACCCGCGGCTGATCAACCTCGCCACTCGCATCCGGGATCATGTCCCAACCTCGACCGAATCCGGCGACACCGCAATAGGGTTCCATCGATCCCACATTCGCGCCTCAGGGTCGAGAAGATCGACCTCCTTCTTCTCTCGTTTAGCCAAGCGCGCTTTCTGTTTCGTAAACTCCACCTCGTACGAATAGTTCGCGTTCTGAGTAAGATGTAAACCGTTAACTATGCCACGGCATTCACGGTAATCGCCATTGGCCCTTTGCGCATCTTTAACATCCATGTACTGAGACGCAAACCGTTCGCGACGAGCCATCATCTCCGCAGCAACTTCTCTCTTGCCTGCTCTGTGGGCTCGACGAACTCTCGTATCGGAAAGCTCAAGAGCACGACGAGAATCGGCCTAGTATTCTTCTCTTACACGGGAAATGTCCCTTTCAGCCCATTCCTAGGCGCGAGAAGAGTTAGCATCGATCTCTTTTTAAGACGAGCAGCCTCCATCTCCACCGCCTTAGCCCTAGATTCAGCCTTATGAATCTCCGTATCACTTGTGCTTACCGCTTCGTTCATAAAACGAAGACCCTGCAAAATAAGAGAAGTCTGTCATCAAAAGCCGGTCATGTGCAAGACGAATACGAAAATCGGTAAAGAGCAACGGACGTTATTGAAAAGCCTCGATGCCTTCGCAAACGGCGTCTCGTCCGTCTCAACTTTAGACGAGTGAACCGAGAAATCGATATAATCTTCAGCATTGATATCTGCGTCCAACCATTGGTCTAGATCAATCGGAACTTCTCTCTCCTGCGGAGATCTGGATGTCTCCCTCGCTTCCGCATCATCATCCGACTCAACCTCGACGCAATCGCTCTTAGAATAACCAAAAGAGTAATAGGCAACGGCACGACGAACTCTCTTCGGAGAAGAGTATCCCCAATAAAGCGGACCGCCGCGAAGAAGACTCCTAACCAACGCGAGGTCTTCGAGTAATGGCACAGGGGGATAGCCGCTGCAAAACGCAAATCGCGCACAGAGATTAGAACGCGGAAACAATAAAAAAAAAGTGCAATCTAAGTACCTTTTGTCACCCATTCGGTCCTGCGTAAAGGGATGCAACTTCCCTCCACCGATGCACTATCGATCTGAACGTAAAAGAACCAATCTTTCCACTCTGTCCGTTCGAGGCAAGTCCGTCAATAACCAACATATCAAACCACAGAGACAAGTAGAAACCACCCCCGCATCCACGCTTGGGCCGCAGCATAGCCTCGAGGTAGTCCGTGCTGAGATACATGCCACGTTCATAACCCAGCACCAAAAGCCCGACAAGGTGCTGCCACACGGAGGGACAAAGCTGGCTGATCGATAGTTTGAACCAATGCAAGAGCTCAACGATGGCTCGCGGAATAGGGAACCACATTTGACAATTGAGTAGAAAATCCTCATAACACGTGAAGTAACCCGAGGGCAGTGTCTCGGCATCTTGACCCCATTCGGGAAAGCGAAACTGCACCGAATCCGGGATCATGCGAGAATTCAGCAATTTCCTGAGGGAACAAGCAGTAATCGCACTCAGACATGCATTGCTCCTCCGAAGTGTACCCCTCCTTGGAACCCAGAAGTTAGACGGGGGAACGTCGGCAACGCGCGAAGCTTCCCGATACTCCCTGGTTTCTTTCTTACTCGCTGTAAATCTCAGAAATACCGGCTCGGGAAGGACACGACCACCAGAAGAATCAAGATCACTCATGGTACGGCCTTGGATCACTTGAAGGGGGCGTGGGTGGATAATGTAAGATGGCGATGGACTTCACTTGCGAGCTATGGACTGCTCAGAGGTTGTTTTGTGACTCAAAGACACAGGATCACCATGTCTATGATGGGTTCACGAGGAGATTCCTCTCCTTAAGTGAGTTCAATGTACTTAATGCTGAACAGAGAAAGCTGTTCTCCTCAGAGAAGAAATCGACAAAAAAGTCGTTTGGTAAAAATAATGCTTCAATGATACAAAACGGAGGCCATAGAGTATAAGCACGAAATTAAAATCCCTAAGCCTAAACCAGATTGGTTTAGTTTAATTCTAGTCCTAATCCAATTCAAAATTGGTTTACTAATCCTAATCCTAATTAACGTTTGTTTTCTGGTTTGTTTTAAATGAAATCGATTACACTTTGATATATTAAACCAACAGGCTGGTTCTTCTTTGGTTTCTTCTTAGCCCACGACTTGAAGTGCTTGATCTGCTTCTTGTTGTGTCAGTAAGGTCCCTTATACGTCCATCTCCAAGTTAGTGCATCCTACTCTCCAACCCTTCACGCTCAGTAGCTTCTCAAGTCAGTTTTGCTTATGCAGATCTCTTCCATTGTACATCCATCTTCACCCAGCTGACCCTGAACTGACCTTGATAGTCATTCAAGAGTTAGTTTCTTATACTTTCATCTAGAACTCTTCCTGATTGCAAGCTAGTCGTCCTTACTGTCCATGATCATTCCATGACTACCAAAGGCCGTATCGTCTCTTATCCTTCTCTCTATCTAATACCTCATAGATCATGCCAATAAGACCATGAAACTCCCCATTCAGCCAAGCTTTGATCAGTGTTTTAGCTCTCCCATATATTGGATCCCATCTTTTAAGTTTGAGCCTGATTAGGATCGCACCATCCCTTCCTCCTTTAAAAGGATTTGTCCTCAAATCCAAGCCTTGTAGGATGATAGACCCATGAATACTCAACTCCAGAAGCATTGTTTCTTTGGCCACGAGTTGGTTAATGTCTTTGCACACAAACATCTCTTCTCCTAGCTTGAAAACAAAGTATTGTTGGTTCTCTTCCTGCCTCAAAAACTTCTCTGAAAATAGTTCATTACAAACAACTCGAAAGGCATATATCTTCTCCACTTTGTTAAGCTTGAATCTTTCTGCCTCTGTCAAGCTGAATCCAACATACATCTTTGATAAAGATTAAAAGGATAAGAAAATGTCTCTAAATGAAAATTTTTCTTTTGTTTAAGGTGTTGCGATTCAGAGCCGACATGAATTTCCACATGATATGCATGTTCAAACTTTTAAGAGTAGAATTTCTCTCTCTTCTTTCTTTTCCTCTCGTCTCTCACTAGAACTCTCATAAGAAGAAAGCTATTCTGGTGGCCGGTGGTGGTGAGCCGATCACCCCCTTTTGTTTTTTGTTTGTAAATATTTTTCGCATGGTGAATCTTTTATTCCGGTTAGCGGATCTAGTCTTCGCAGTGGCGATTTCTTTTACTTTTATTTTTGTTTTATCGTTTTATTGTGTTTCTTCAAACCAATATCAAATATGTTTTCATGTTTATCCTCTAGGTTCGATTTGGTTTGATTCAAAAAATCCCTCTTTTGCTTGTTTTATTCCATACTCCATAGGCTATGTTTTTTAGTTCCTCGATTTGTCATCTTAGCTTGATTACATCAAACTATTATAAATCTACTTGTTTTATGGCCAATAAATTAGGCTTCACATGTAGTGTTTCGTTGGTTGTATATCGTGAAAACGAGAGATTGTTCTTGGTGGAGGAGAGATAGATTAAGAAGTGTTGGGGTCTTCAATAGATGTCTCAACAATTGGTCTACTTCTCTATTTCTATAAGATTTCTAGGTGTTAAAGGAAGATAGTGATTGAAGAATGAGATCATTTGCCTAGGCGATTAGTAATAGAGGGTAATTACAGAGACTGCTTGAAGTCTGTAAAAAGTGGCGATTGAGGTGGAGAAGATAGTGGATTAACCGGTGGAGAATACACCGACGGGCGTGGAAAATTGCGAGGTTGGTGGAAAATGCTAAAAATCTTTTAGTTTGCTGCCACGTGGCCCTAGCTTTCTTTGGTGGAGGACATATGGATTCATGCAAGCTTTTGTCATTTGCTTACCGAATATGTTTTATTTTAAATGGACCTTGTAGATTTTAATATCTCTGTATGGAGTCCATTGGGCATTATGAAATAGAAGATATGTTTGCAAAACAAAAAATGCATGTTCAAACTTTTTATCTAAGCACCTATTAGGATGGGATGTTTTCCGTAGTGATATAAAGTTAGTGGGACCTATATCTTTCAATAAATGAGTTGATAAAGTCGAAACGATTTCGGTTTTAGACATAAATCAATTTATTTGCAACGTGTCTATTTATTATTTCGGGTAGCGTGTCTATTTCAAGATCTCATTTATTCAAAATCTAAAGTAAATAAATACACGATCCAAGTTCCCATAGTTTTCTAACCAGCAGCAAGATGAAGAGCGTAGAAGCTCCGTTACTGGTGAAGAACAAACAACAATCAGAAAAAGAAGAGAGAGAGAAGATAAGATGGGCGAAGATGAAGAAAGTTGCTTCAATGGCTGCACCAATGGTAGCTGTGAACATGTCTCAGTTTCTTCTCCAAGCAACTTCTACGATGATCGTTGGTCACCGGAGCGAACTTTCCCTTGCCGGAATTGCTCTTGGAAGTTCAGTTGCTAACGTCACCGGCTTTGGTGTCCTCGTAAGCAAAATCTTTATATTCTTTCTTGTGATTTTCAAATAATTTTCCTAAAATATATTTTGTATACAACAGTTTGGACTTTCAGGTGCATTGGAAACACTATGTGGCCAAGCATTTGGAGCAGAACAATATCACAAGCTTGGATCCTACACCTTCACTTCAATGGTTTATCTCTTGATTATCGCTTTTCCGATTGCCATTCTTTGGATATTCATGAACCAGATCTTGATTCTGGTTCACCAAGACCCTCAAGTAGCTGAGTTAGCATCTGTTTACTGCCTCTGGCTCATACCAGCATTATTCGGTTACTCCGTTCTCGAGTCGTTGGTTCGATATTTTCAGTCACAGAGGTTGATTTTTCCAATGGTATTGAGCTCTCTAGCTGCTCTCGCTTTCCATGTTCCTATCTGCTGGCTAATGGTTCACAGATTTGAGTTTGGAGTCAAAGGAGCGGCCTTGTCTATCGGTATCTCCTACTGGCTTAACGCGGCTTTCCTTTGGGTTTACATGAAACGCTCTCAAACGTGCCTGAAAACGCGGATTTATATGTCCAAGGATGCGTTTCTTCACACAAAAATATTCTTTGAATATGCGGTTCCTTCTGCAATGATGTGTTGGTAAGTATGTAAATCTAGTGGCTATTATTGGCTGAGTTAGTCTGAGTTTTGGGTTATCTCTGATTATTATTTAAAAGTATATTCGAATCGATCTTTCTGTGTTTTTTTCTTTTTCTTACAATCCTATTATGTATTTAACACGTCTATGTTTCCTTCACCAGCCTTGAGTGGTTAGCTTTTGAGGTGATAACTTTGCTGTCCGGTCTTCTTCCCAACTCAAAGCTCGAAACTTCGGTTATCTCGGTTTGGTATTGCATCAAACCACAAAATATATTTCTGTTCTACTTACCTTTTCTTTTATTTCCTAAGCCTATGTTTTGGATTTAAACAGCCTCACGACCTCTACTTTGCACTACAATTTGGTAAATGGAATCGGTGATGCAGCGAGGTTGGTTTATTTTACTTTAATACTCAATATCTTGAATTCCAGACATTATTTTTCTTTTGATAAGATTGATTGATTTTTCGATACTGGTTAGTACCAATGTGGCAAATGAGCTAGGAGCTGGGAACCCACGAGGGGCTCATGACTCTGCTTCAGCCGCGGTTATAATTGCAGCTATCGAGTCAGTTGTTGTGAGCTCTACTCTCTTTTTATCTCGCAATGTATGGCCTTATGCTTATAGCAATGTGGAGGAAGTAACACGCTATGTGACCAAAATGACTCCCATTCTTTCCATTTCAATCCTCATGGACAGCTTCCTAATTGTCCTCTCCGGTTAGCCTTTCTTGACCATCCACTCATGCTCAAGAACTGTGTTTTTGATTTTCGAGCTCATCGACCGAGTATGTTTTCTTGTTGGTGTTTAGGGATTGTGAGAGGAACAGGGTGGCAGAAAATTGGAGCTTATGTTAACATAGCTTCTTATTATATCATTGGTATTCCTATTGGACTTCTATTGTGTTTTCATCTTCACTTCAATGGAAAAGGACTCTGGGCCGGTTTAGTCTCTGGTTCGACACTACAAACCCTGATCCTCTTTCTTGTTGTTGGATTAACCAATTGGACCAAAGAGGTGATTAAAACTTCGTAAATTGCTTTGTTTATAGTCTCTACTTGTTTTATATTCTATACATTTGAGCTGATATTGTTTTCTGCTTATTTGCTTATTTGGGATATCTTGCAGGCAAACCAAGCTAGGGAGAGAATACGTGATGAGAAAGTCTGGATAGATGACTCATTTGTTAATTGAAGTAAAGTTCGGAAAAGATACTGTGAGTGAACATTGACTGCAATTTGAGTGAACTTGTTCAAGAAACTTCAACGATTATGCAATTTAGTTTTGTCTTAAAGAGTGTTTTAATATGAATCCCATGTTGAAATTGCATGGAACATAGAATAAGCTATGCTGTGATGTAAGTGATTTTGATATTTAATTATAGATCTTTCTATATGAAATCAAAATAACAAAAGGTTTCCGATATCAACAGCTGATCTCTCTCTCAAACTAAGGAGTTGTTTTTCAATCTCTTACTCTGCCGGATCTCTTTCCGGCATCCATTTCCGGCATAAAGTGGCTTCCTTAACATGATGTAGACGATTTTGTTGGAACTGTATTTTGGACAAATGGTAATATTGCGGTGGTATGGCTGGAATTTGGAATCCTTGACTTCCTTGGTATGAATACTGTAAGTACTGTAATCATGTCAAAAACAGAGTTAGTTTGAAGGAGAAATGAAAGTATAATGTAGATTATTTGTAGAATATTTATATTGGAAATATGAGATAAAAGCCCTCTTCTATATAAAATAGAGAAATTATGACAGTTATAGAAAAACTTTTTAAACGCTTTGGTGAATAATAAAAAAGAGATATTTGGACTGGATCAAGTTTTGGAATAAATCAAATAAGACTAATCTTGTTTAATCCAAATTCATTTGCTAATTATTTAAATAAATAATTCAAGCATATTATTTCTTGTTGTAGAGAATGATTATCATGTTTTTGGACCAAGGCCCTTCATTACTTTTTAACTAAATCATTTACCAAATGAGAAGTTGATCTTGTGAATTATTTTCGTAACATATAAAAAACTAATCACCTCTTAATAGTCATTATGAAGAAAGCAAAAACGCAATCTCCATTTAGTGCTCTGCATGAAGTACACGCTAAAATTTATATATGCTATATAAAAACATGGTCTTCTCATTCTATTAACACACACCCAAGAAAAATCATGATTTTGACCTGTTTTTAGTCATGGTATATTGGTGTTTTTATAACTATTTATTATATTATAGAAGGTTTTAAGCATATTTATAAGTTTAGTAGTATTTTGGAAGAAAGTGATGTTTTTGGAACATTTTAGAGAGAATTGGAGAAATCACTCGATTTCGGAATCGACCAAGATGACGAGGTCGACATGGAGTGATTCACGTCGATCGATATGAACTCTGCATAATCGATTGATGCTGAAGGGGTGGAAGACTAATTCGCGAGACAGTCGACTTGAAGTCCAAACTTCACCAAATTACGATTTTACCCCTAACGAGTTTTAACCTAAGTTTATATACTCTATCAAAGTGTTAGAAGCAGAGAGAGTCTTTTTTGTATTCTTTTCGCAGCAAAAGGTTTTTAGGATTTATAGTTCAGGAGAGAAGATCAACAGAGAGATTTGTGATTGGCACTTCATTGTTTTCTATCTATCTATCTATAATATGCAGTTTATTACTTTGCTTGTGTTATGAATTTCTTAATCATATTTGAGTAATTCATTTGTTAGAATTAGGGTTTAAATAGGTTAGTGGGATTAGCCTTAACTATAGGATTTCTTGTTGTGGTATTCATTAATAGGATGTTCGTAATGCTTATGTTCTAGACTTGCTAACTAGAAACCTGAATCTAGGATTGTTAGGTTGTTTAAGCATCCTTAGATAACTTTGATAATCTTGAATACATTCTGATTAAGCTAGGATTTTACACAAACATAGCGAGAGTTGATTTAGGGATCAATAGTGAGCATAAAATTCGCGCATAACGCTTGACTAGCCGCATCGATCGATATTCCCTTTGGGAATCAATCGACGTTGAGTAAAGTATATCGAGCGATATTCCTGAAGAATGATCAATCGACATTTTTATTGATCGGACATTCTTTTTTAGGTCAATAACACTTTAGTCAATAAACTTATTCATTAAGCGACAATTTCGTAAATCTGTTATTAAGATAGTTAAGCTCTTTAATACCAGCCAACCAACAAATTAGCACCTATAAGATTATAATCTCCAACACCTGAATAAAAACCCTAAGTCTACCACATTTCCATTTAAGTTCAAAACCCTCATCCATTATGTCAAGTAATTGTCTTGCTCAATTAGAATATTTACTATTTTTGGTCTACTTGTTTAATGTGATTTTACATTTAATATTCACCTAGTTTTATTGTTTGATTAGATTTAAGTTGTTCCTTAGCTCCTTGTGGATTCGATCTCTAAGCACTGCAGTAGATCTTTTATTTGGGAGAGTAAATTGCTCCATAGAGTAATTTGAGCATGTATCAAATTTAGCTCTGTTGCCGGGGAGCTTTGATCGCCATTAGATTTAGTCTAATAATTCTAGGTTTTTCTTTTTCCTTTTCTTTATCATCTTCTTATAATTATTTTTTTATTGATTTTTCAGGTGCATGCATAGCATTCCCTGAAGCAACAAGGAAAAACAATTGCTATTTTCAGAAGACTCAACAAGCTTGGAACATTCGACCCGCAAAGACCTACGCTCCACATCGATTGATAGCAACACTCACGTATTGACCGATTCTCATAACCGACCTCGCTCTCACATCGATCGACACCGACAACTCTTCGTCGACTGATTCTCATCACTCGACAACGATCGATACCACACCTTGTACGTCGATCGATACTCAGCTGCGAGACATTGTTCCACTTCTGATACTAACTGCGAACGAGAATGGAGACATGTATGACCAAGAAGGTCATCTGCGTAAAGCAACAAGTCAGAAACTTGATACTCAGGGAAATGTAATCCCTGAAACTGATACTGATGAGGCCACCGACCCAAAACCTTGGCAGCCTACAACCGTCCAGACCAGTACTATGCCAACATGTCAGCTATTCGTCTTCCAGACGTCCAGAGGAAAAATTTCGAGTTTAAGCCCCAGTACTACACACTTGTGGCACAGATACCCTACTGTGGGTTGCCACATGAGCATCCTATGGACCATCTGGAGAGGTTCGAGGATCTTATTGCTGCTATTAGAGTTAAGGGAGTCCCTGAGGACTACCTACTGTGCAAGCTCTTCAAGTACTCACAGGCTGGATATGCTGCACATTGGCTTAAGCAGCTACCACCAGGATCTCTTACATCCTGGACTGACATCAAGAATGCATTCCTACACAACTTGTTTGATGAGGCACGAGCTGAAAAACTAAGGAGCAAGATTGCTACCTTTACGCAGAGCGCTGAAGAATCTTTCAAAGACTCTTAGATTATATTTAAGTTCTTCCACCGCGACTCCCCACAACATGGATTCAATGAGGTGCAGCTACTCAGCATATTGTTTAGAGGAGTCTCCTTGAAGTATCAGATGGATATTGATACATCAAGCGATGGGAGTTTCAACACCAGGAATTTAGAAGAAGCTATAAGGTCTATTGAGAATTTAGCAAACATCAGCAGCACCAAGAACACTGATTCTGAAAGGAGAAAATCTGTAGCATTCCTTGGGAAGGAACTAATAGATGAAGTAAAAGCTAAGTTTGATAGTGTCAACCAGCTACTTATTAGACAGTTTTGTTCATCTGAAGATGCAGAGGATATAGATTAAGAGTTAGCAGCAGATGTGAATTACATTGGAGGAACTAGATTTCAGAGGTTTGGAAATCAATTTAGTAACATGAACTTCAGTGGTAATGGTCAGAGGAGTAACTTCAACCAGAATTCACAATATTAGAAACCCTACAGCAGCATCTACAGCAACAACAACAACAAGGGTCATGGAAAATCATTTTACCAGAATCCGCCACAACAGACTCAAGAGAGAGAGATTGAAGCCATGCTTCATCAGGTTCGTAAAAGACATCAAAGGCTAACAGTGGATTTCAATGGGAAGATTGATTCCATCAACATTGAACTGAACACCAAGATTGATTCTTTGGGTACTCAGGTAAGGAAGCTTGAGACTCAGGTGGTTCAGACTGGAGAAGCTCTTAGGAAACAAGAAGGAGATGAAGCAATGACACACCACGTCAAGGTCATATTGGATGATGATTTCTGGTATGAAATTCGACATGTGAAGATGAAAGAGGACGATTTTGAAGAGGAAAACTTGTTTGCCTCCGATAAATCGCCTTCGCATCGATCGACGCCACTTTTAGCACATCGATTGATAGTATTCGACACAGATTTATCCAGAGAAAGTCATGCAGATCGATCGACACCAACCAAGTCGACTAAATCGTGAAATGCAAGCCGGATTTTGATTCACGAGGAGTTCACAAAAAGACACCTGCATCCTCCCAGCCCTTTTTAGTCCACCATCGATCGACAGGACACCAACTTCATCGATCAACGCACCTCTCTCACATGCCTAGTGTGTTTTCCCCATATCACGAATCAACGCACTATGACCGCTATCAACCAACCTGATACATGCTCAAATTACCTTATGGAGAAACTTACTCTCTCAAATAAGAGATCTATTGCAGTATTAAAGGATCGAATCCACAAAGAGCCAAGGAATCTATTAAATCTAACCAAGCAATAAAACTAGGTGAATATAAATAGTAAATTGTAGTGAAGAGTAAATAGAAAATAATTTAGTTGAGCAAGACAATTACTCGACAAGAATGGAATGAAGGTTTTGAACTTAATGGAAAGGTGTTAGACTTAGGGCTTTTATTCAGGTATTGGAGATTATAATCCTATAGGTGCTATCTAGTTTTTTGCATGGTATTAAAGAGGATTAACTATCTTAACAACAGATTTACTAAACTTTCATTAATAAATAAGTCTATTGACTAGAGTCTTATCGACCAAAACAAGAATGTCCGATCAATGAAGGTGTCGATCGATTATTCTATAGGAATATCTATCGATTTAGTTTACTCTACGTAGATCGGTTTCCAATGGGAATATCGATCGATGCGGCTAGTCAAGTGTTGCACAGGAGTTAATAAACACTCAGTTGGATCCCTAGATCTTGGTGGTAGCTGCTTGAGCCAATGTGCAGCATCTCCAGCAAGTGAGAACTTGAAGAGCTTGCACAATAGGTAGTCATCAGGGACTTCCTTAACTCTAATAGCAGCGATGAGATCCTAGAACCTCTCAAGATGGTCCATCGGATGCTCATGTGGCAACCCACAGTAGGGTATCTGTGCCACAAGTGTGTAGTACTGGTGTTCAGCTCGAAATTTTTCATCTGGATGTCTGGAAGACGAATAGCTGACCTGTTGGCATTGTACTGGTCTGGACGGTTGTAGTTAGCCAAGGTCTTGGGTCAAGTGGCCTCATCAGTATCAGGTTCAGGGATTACATTCCCCTGAGTGTCTAGTTTCTGACCTGTTGCATTATACAGATGGCCTTTCTGGTCATACAAGTCTTCATTCTCGTTCGCAGTTAGTAATAGAGTCGCACGTGGCTGAGTATCGATCGATGTACGATGAGTGGTGTCGATCGATATCAAGTGATCAGAATCGTTTGACGAAGAATTGTCGGTGTAGATCGATGATGAGGGAGGTTGGTTGGGGTTGATGAAAATTGGTCGACGTAGAGTTGTTGGCGTCGATTGATGCAGAATGTAGGCTTTTTAGGATCGAATGTTCCAAGCTTGTTGGGTCTTCTGAAAATAACAGTTGTTTCTTGTTGCTTCTGGTTATGCTATGCATGCACCTGCAAGAAATCAAGAAATTTTTTTTATCAGAAGATGATAAAGAAAAAGAAAAACCTAGAATTATTATACTAAATCAAATGGCGATCTAAGCTCCCCTGCAACGGCGCAAAATCAAATTACCCTATGGAGCAACTTACTCTCTCAAATAAGAGATCTATTGCAGTACTTAGGGATCAAATCCACAAGGAGCTATGGAACCAATTAAATCTAATCAAGCAATAAAACTAGGTGAATATAAATATTAAATTGCAGTAAACAAGTGTATAGTAAATACGAAATATTCTAGTTGAGCAAGACAATTATTCGAGAAGAATGGAATGAGGGTTTTTAACTTAAACGGAAAGGTTTTAGACTTAGGGCTTTTATTCATCTATTGGAGATTATAATCTTATAGGTGCTATCTAGCTGTTTGCATGGTATTAAAGAACATTAACTATCTTAAAAACAGATTTACTAAAGTCTGATTTAATAAACAAGTCTATTGACTAGAGTGTTATTGACCAAAACAAGATTGTCCGATCGCTGACAGTGTTGATCGATTATTCTATAGAAATATCGATCGATTTACTTAACTCGACGTCGATTGATTTCGAATGGGAATATCGATCGATGCGGCTAGTCAAGCGTTGCACACGAGTAAATAAACACTCACTATGGATCCCTAGATCAAACTTTCGCTCTATTTCTAGTAAAACCCTATCTTAAAAAGGATGTATTCAAGACTATCAGAGTTGTTTAAGGATGTTTAAGCAACCTAACAATCCTAGATTCAGGTTTCTAGTTACCATGTTTAGAACATAAGCATTAAGAAAATCCTATTAATGAATACCACAAAGAGCGATCCTATAGTTGGGGCTAATCCCACTAACCTATTTTAAACCCTAATTCTAACAAGTGAATTACTCTGACATGGCTAAGCAATTCATAACACAAGCAAAGTAATAAAACTGCATAGTATTAGATATATAGAAAACAATGGAGTTCCAATCACAAATTCCTCTGTTGATATTCTCTCCCAAATTAAATCTTAAATACCTTTTGTTGAGAAAAGAATAAAAAAGCTCTCACTGCCTCTAATACTTTGGTAGAGTATATAAACTTAGGTTAAAACTCATCAGGGGTAAAATTGTCATTTGGTGATGTTTGAGCTTCAAGTTGGCTTGTCTCGCGAACTGGTCTCTGCGCCTTTGGCGTCGATCGGTCATGCTAGGTGCATGTCGATTGACATGAGTCGCTCTGTGTCGACCTCGATTGTCTTGGTTGCCTCCA
This sequence comes from Eruca vesicaria subsp. sativa, assembly GCA_932364175.1. Classification (NCBI taxonomy): domain Eukaryota; kingdom Viridiplantae; phylum Streptophyta; class Magnoliopsida; order Brassicales; family Brassicaceae; genus Eruca; species Eruca vesicaria. The sequence goes on along the minus strand of CAKOAT010725154.1, from coordinate 73,259 downwards.
AATCGAGTGATTTCTCCAATTCTCTCTAAAATGCTCCAAAAACATCACTTTCTTCCAAAATACTCCTGAACCTATAAATATGCTTAAAAGCTTCTATAATATAATAATAGTGGTAAAAACACCAATAGACCATGATTAAAAGCGGGTCAAAATCATGGTATATCAAACTCCCGCAGACTTACCATTTTGCTTGTCCTCAAGCAAAACAAACGGGCAGTCTCTCTGAAAGAGGTTTGAAAAGAGCAAGGACTCGCAGATTTATAAACATTGAAATCATAACCTCTATATTATTGCAATCCACAGCTAAGAAGTTCCAATCAGAGAAGTTCATTATGCCATATCCTAGCTTAGCACCAAATTCATCTAGCCAACAACTTAGCAAATAATATCTGACATTCTCCTCAACTAACCACATTTGTTAACATAAATTAAAGTGCAGACTTTTCCTTGGGAGTATCAATCAAAGGATGCAAGGAATCTCAAAAAAGTATATAGATCTGTAGGTAAAAGTTAGTTCCTATCTTTTTTCTCTTCTAATTTCTCTCTTGAGTCAACATCTGCTTCTAATGCATGATTATTGACTCTCTCAAATAAGAGGTTCAGTGTAGTACTTAGGAATTGAATCCACAAGGACTCTGAGATTACTCAAAAGATCTAAGTATTAAAATATAGTTAGACTAAAGATTGTTTAAAATGGTTTAAAACAATAATTAAAATAAAGCAAGCAGATGATTATTCAGTAACTTGGATTGGAAATAGATTTTAGTTAGGAAAGTAGCTAGACTTAGGTATTATCTCAGGTATCAATATGCAATTGGTCTCTGACTTTAAGATTGTTCATGAATTTAAACACAAATAACGAAACCAAATAGGTTTCCTTGTCTAGATCTCGGATCTCAACTTGTAGTTTTGATCGCGAAAAAAGTCGATCGATTATCCTTGTGAACAATCAATCACCTTTCAAGTAATCGATCGATGCGAGAATGCTTACAACGATCAACAACTCTTCTAGCAATCTTTACGAACAAATTAATGTTATTCTCTAACCCTTTAGATCAACTGTCATATGAATCGATTGAATTAGATCAAACTAGTTAGGGTTCAGGTAATGAGTAAATAATTATTTGACTCAATTAAAACCTAGGATTTAGATTTGAGGGTGATCAATCCGAAATCTAATGTTATGTTTAACTAGGTTTGAAGAACCACTGCAAAACACTTAAACAGCAGTCATAAATCAACACATAAATCAACCAAATGAGAAACCTAAATCTAACAAATGATATTACTCAAAAATATTCGTAAAAGAAAATATCATGATGGTATCAATAAAACTCATTGTGTAAACAAGAAGCAAAGTAAATAATAGTAAAGATGCAAAGGAGCAAACTCATTGTGTAAACAAGAAGCAAAGTAAATAATAGTAAAGATGCAAAGGAGTTTCCTTTAGGTTAAACTCTTCCATATTGACGAATAAGGGAGAGTTTCCTTAGATGGAGAACTTCCATTTTACTCAAGGGTCGGTTTGGGAACAAGGGTCGGGCCCGTGGAACCTGAAGGCAGGGTCCGGGCCCTGGGTCCCTTTGGAGCCGGGGTCTAGAGGCCGGTGCCCAACCCGGAGGCTGGAAGAATCTGGTGCCTGGATATTTTTTCCCAACTGTAGGAGAACTTGAAGCCGAAAACCATCTTCTACAAGAGGAGACCAAGATCTCGGAAAAACATCAACAAGCGCCGAAGGTTTTGAACTCAAGTTTGAACCATGCCCTCCCTTGATACTCATACCAATGAAGATGGAGCAAATCGGCATACAGCTCCCGGCGATAAGGAACCCGAGGGTAAGGAAACTACGACAAGGAGGACACAAGTAACCATCAGCAGTGACTCCGATATGGAGGACGATGAATACTCACCCGACGACCCCTTGATCTCAGATCCAGCTGCCGTGGCATGTCTCGAGAAGATGTTCTCCGAGAGATTAGTTGATGGTGGAAACGCTTCCAGGCGTAGCTCCCCCATCAGGAGGAGTGACCATAACTCCTACTCCGACACGCCCTTCCTGGCACTTCAGTCGAGATGCCAAGGAAATTCCCAATGGCACCGGGGCAAAAGGTATTCCTCCTCGTGATAACTGACTACTTTACAAAATGGGTAGAGGCTGAGGCCCTAGCCACGATCACCACGGAGAAAATAAAGAAGTTCATATGGACAAACGTGATAACCCGCTTTGGCACGCCCCAAGAGGTTGTCACAGACAACGGGCCCCAGTTCACGAGCCACGACTTCAGAGAATTCTGTCAAGAATAGAACATCAAGCTCTCCTTCTCCACACAGCGGCACCCACAGTCAAACGGCCATGCTGAATCTACAAACAAAACTGTGGTCAATATCATCAAAACACGCTTGGAGAAAGCCCACAGGCGCTGGGCAAAAGAGTTACATGGAGTCCGCTGGGCTTATCGGATCACTCCGAAGACAGCCACACAAGAGACTCTATTCTCACTAGTCTACGGCACGGAATCTGTAATACCAACATAGTTACACGTCAGAACGACTGTCTCCGGACCCATCTCCCAGGAGGGAAAAAAATGAATTGTTGACTCTAAGCCTTGATCTACTCGACGAAAAGAGAGAGGTTGCTCGCCTAAGGAACATTTCCTAACAGATTGTGGCCAGGAGCTACAACAAGAAAGTCAGGACCAGAACCTTTCAGCAAGGAGACTGGGTCCTGCGACGAGTCTGCGACCATACTAAAGACAAATCTGCAGGGAAGCTGACCCCAGGATGGGAAGGCCCCTACAAAATAATTTGAGTGTAGGGGGCAGGAGCCTACAAGCTGCAAGACAGCAAATGAAAGGTCCAACCTAACTGCTGGAACACCCTGCACCTCAAGCGCTACCATTTCTAACTAGATCTCCGGATCGGGTTTTCTACAAATACCTAGCTATCTATATATTTTAAGTACACTGGTTTCCTGGTCCTATGTATGCTAAAAACGTCTATGGACTAAGCTTATATAACATATTTTAGTTCCGACTAAAGGAGTCATAGGAATTCCACTGAACTTAAAAGGGGCATACTAGCTTGATCAAACCCTAAAGGGCACCTCGATCCTGGCGAACCCTACATCTATGTGAAATGACTCACATACAAAACCACCATGCGGGACCAGACCCCAAGGGGCACCTTGGTCCTGGCGAACCTCGCAACTACGTGACATGTTTCACATATAAAAACACTTGTGTATGCGAATTGGAACATGCTTGATCAACTTTAATACAATGTCGACAATACCTCAGCCCCTGCGTAGAGGCCTCGAGCCGTAATCTACAAGGGGGCCACACGTACTAGTGCATCAATCACTGCATCAAACACGCCCCGAGCTAAAAGAGATTCAGGAGGCATGACGTATAACTCCAGAGTACTGAGATCAGCCCCATGGTTTCAGGGAGCAGACGGTGCACAAAACCTCGGGAGCACTGCTATCCTACTTATCCAGACGTGGAAAGTAGCAAGTCTGGTATGTGGCTCACTACTTCCCAGTAGACCCACCCCAGCACAAACACATGACTGAGAGTGGCTTTCTGCATAAAGCAGAGTGCAGCATTACATGATCTCGATAGTGGCCCAAGTGGCAGAATGCGAATCCTTACCCGAGATCGGTAGTGGCCTACCTAAAGGGGTCAGAATACGATCTCAATGACAACGAGCCTCCGGGCCCCCAATGCTCGAAATTCCAAATTTTACCCAAGGTCGGTAGTGGCCTACCTAAGGGGGGGGGGGAGAATACGATCTCAAAGATAACGACCTCAGGGTCCCATATGTTCAAAATCCCAAATTTTACATCTCTTATCAACCCACCTCCGGGTCCAGGTCAAGCACCTTAAATCTATTTGGAAACCTCAGGGTTCTGAACAAATTTCCCTGTAACGCAGGAAATACCCCAGGGTCCCAAGCAACCGACTTGGACTTTTAAAGTCCAATGCTTAACCTCAGGGTTAAATTATGAACTTCCAAGTTCCCAGTGTTCAAAATCCTGAATTTTACACTTCTGGCCCTTGGGCCCAGCTAGAGACCGCAGGGCCTAAACCTTCGGGCCAAAACGCTTAATCTTCAGGCTCGATCAGAATCTCCAGGCCCAGGCAACGAGCCGATCAATTTGGAACTACGAGTTCCCGCTTCCACGAAGAACCCTCCTATATCCATGTCTGAGTAAGGACCCAACCAAAGATCTCAAGGATATAAGCAAAGCTCTAGGAATCTTCCAAGAATCCGGGTCCCTGAAGATGAAAGAAATCTTAGAATCTTCTAAGAACCTTCAAATACTCACCAGCCTTTAGCAAAGGGCCCATGACTCTTCTTCTCCAAAAGCCCATGACATCTTGAGACTGATATCTTTCACCCAAGAAATCATTTGGCAGAACCTACAACATACTTGATGGAGTCTACAAAGCATCTAAGCTATTCAATCAACATCAAAAGCAATAATCCGCTAGAAAGGGATTTTAATGTACGGGCCTCAAGAGGCCATAAGAGTCTCACAAAAAACAAAAGGGGCACGAAGGCCCAGTATCATGTTTTAAAACCCCAAAGGGCAGAACATAACAAAGCCCGAATAAGGGGCAAAAATTTCATCTTCTATAAAGAAAGTCAAGCAGAGGAAGAGGCCTTGGGGTCGTCAGCAAGGGCAGAGAAGAGGCCTTCGGGTCATTGGCAGGTACATGCTAAGGAGTCTCACTCAGAGCTCCTATCTCCTTAACAGTACGCTCACCTTCAAAAGAAGGAGCGGGAAGACCCTGATGTGCAGCCTTTGCAATCTTGACCTTCTTGTAACGCTCCAAATTCTCCTTTGGCTTCCACCTGTCAGTCTGCCCATTGAGCCACTCTTTCATCAGCTCCCAGCGAGCAGCAATTGTAGCTCCATGCACCGCTATGACCCTCTCATCATCAAAGTCATCCTTCTTGGATTTCAACCCGCACAACTCTTCCTTCAGCTCCTTCAAACTCTCCCCTTAGAGCGACATTCTCAGCCACGGTTAAGATTCCAGCATCCTCTGGCTTCTTCAGCTTAAGCTGCAATGACTTGATCTCCTTCTCCCGAGCCAAGCCGCGATTCTCCTCATCACAGAGTTTAGACACCAAATCTTCCACTTTTTCTTCGTTGGAGACCTTCTCATCTGATATCACTCAAATTACCCTAGGAGTGAATTACTCTCATCAAAAGAGGTTCACTTGTAGTACTTAGAGATCAAATCCACAGAGACTCTAAGATTACACAATAGATTATTTAGTTTTCGAAGTAAAGCTAGATAGCAAGTTTTAAACAATAACTTAAAAAGGTATCCAAGCGATTGCTTGATTGATTGATTTGTTTGTTAAGAGAAAAGAAGGTAGTTAGACTTAGGTATTTTCTCAGATATGACAAACATGCAAGTTATAAAGGGTTTTTATTATTCATACTTCTTGGTTCAAACTCTTAAGGATTTGAAGAATTAACTCTTACTGGATCTCGGGTCAAGAACTATCGTTCGATGACCATGAGTAAATATTGATCGATAGTTCGATAGAAATATTGATCGATGTTGTTATGCTATAACGGTCGATGCGATGGTTATCTCGTCGATCGATATTGCATCCAGCGAGTTCTAATGACGGGTTTGAAATGGTTCTCTAGTCTTCAATAAACAACTTAGACTCTAGGTAATTGCTAAGTTCTCACTTATCCAAATTGATCCTAAACTGAGAGGTAAGGGTGATCAATCCTTAACATTAGTATTTATGATGACTAGATTTAGAACTATATTTTAAACACCCTAATGATGATTACTTCAATGCATGAGTCAACCCTAATGAGAAACCTAAATCTAACAAGAGAGACTACTCAAACATATTTATGAGAGACAAAATCATAATGGTTTGAATAATGCTTTAAGATAATAATAATAATAATAAGAGAAATAATAAGTAAAGCAAGGGAGTTCAAGATCTTCTCTGGATTGTAGTTCAGATCTCTCTCTCTCAATTCCTAAGCTCTTCTTCAAAGTATAGCTAGATGCTTCTCTAGATTTAGGTCTAAAAGGTCTCTGGAGAAGTCTGCTTAAACTAGTACAAAACCCTCATAAAATAGCCTAACAGGCGGCCAAAGACTTAAGGTGTAAATTATTAAAACTCTTTTGAAGCAATTAGGGATTCTAATCTTCATTTAATCGCTTTGGAGGACTTCTGTATCGATCGATATAGAATGTCTTAATCGATTTGGATAATTTTTCATCGGTCGATTGCTCTTAATGCACATCGGTCGATATCTTCAACATGTTTTCTCATATCTTCATAAAGTCTCCATTTTAGCTCCATAATGGCCATTTTACACAGTGAGTACCTAAACCTGTAAAAGCTCTAAAAATACACTAAAAGTATCCTTTTGTTTCCAAAAACATATATAAATCATGGTTAAAAGTGGGTAAAATCCATGATATATCAACTCCCCCAGACTTATCATTTTACTTGTCCTCAAGAAAATAATAGAACATTGGTCTGGAAAAGGTTTGAAAGGCGGAAGCTCCTATAATTCTAAACTTAGAACCATCACCTCTTTACATATCGCAATCCACTTCAGATATCTATCAATCTCAGAAATACATTACACCATATCCTAGCTTAGCAACCAAATCAACTAGCCAACAACTCAATGATCCTGTTTGTCTATCCCCTCGGCCGATCTCATTTATGCATATAATAAAGGTGTAAGGTTTACCTTGGGAGTATCGATTAAGGAACACTTAGATTCAACTCAAGCAAGTTTCAGGCATTCTCATTCTGGTTCCTTTTCTCTCTTTATCTCCCTTCTCTGAATCCCAAATTTTCTTTTTCTTTTATATCAATCCCAATGAACAACTAATGTTCATCTTATTGATCTTTCTTCTCTCTCTCTTTTTTTTTTTTTTTTTTTTTTTTTTGACAGAGTGTAGGCGAATAGTGGGGTCATGAGTAATGTACCTCTCTCTCGCTTCCACAATGTGTGATCATTCCTTTGAATTAGAATAGTGGGGTCATAGGTAATGTACCTCTCCCTCTTCCTCTCAGGAAATCATCTCAATCTTTTATTTTTCTTTTTTTGGATGCCAAAGGGAGGAGAGAAAGAAACCAAAATTGTTGAGACTTTTACCTTCCAGACTTGTATGAGGATTCTGATCCCTTGTATACCAAGCCCCAAGACAAGCAATATATGTCAGGTTAGGCTGGAGATCGGCTTTGGTTCTTCCATTCATTTTCAACAAGCGTTGCCATAGCTGACAGGTGATCAGCTTTAGCATCTCTATACCTTTTGTAACTGACAAATCTAAGATTGGTGGTAAGAAGTGGTTAGGTAATAAGTCTGAATCTATATGATCATTGCTTCCTTCTTAGTAAAACATATAAATATATATATATATATATATTATTTTTTTAATAAAAAAGGGCATAAAAATTGAAATAAAAATGTTAGTAGATACCCCCCCCAGACTTAAACAACACTGTCCCCAGTGTTATTTTGTCTAAGATGAAAAATTTAAAATTAATGTAGCAAAAATAATCATGTTAGTAGGAAAAATCGTACCTCTACCCTTAAATATCTATCGATACAAAGTGTGTTACATCGATCGATATAAAAGTGACCTTGTCGATCGACATGAATCAGATGACGTCGATCGATATAGAGTGCCTTCACCTATCGTGTAGTTAATCATCAAACTCACATCTATGAGTTATGTAACCCTATGTTAGCTCTGTTAGATATTCTCAACACACACGAATAGTTATATAATAAGTAATAGCAGGCATAGTCATGAAAAGTACGAATAAAAACCCTATAAGTCTGAAAATAAATGTAAAAACATAATAGGATGAGATAAGGGATAGAAAGGAGCAAGTGAATTAGTCATCGCTGCTCTCGTCGACGTCCTCGTCATCCTGGCGGTACTGGTGGGACAGACCTGGCGCCGATGGGTCAAAAGCTGAAGTGCTCGCTCTGCTCGAACAACGGCATCTAGAGACGCAGACCAGATAGCCTGAAGAGCACCCAACACTCCTCTCCTGAAAGCCCGCTCATCGCCTGTCTCCAGCCCTTATTGGTCTGGGAACTGGGGCAGTGATGCAACTGATGAAGCGCGAGAGATACCGGTGCTGCGAACCCCTGTGTCACGGCGTAGTGCGGGTTGGTCGAGGACTAGGCTCGGGTCTGGCTGGAACCGAAGCTGTCGAGGTTGCCCACAAAGGCAATCGTCGCTGGGTGAGGCAAAAGGAACCAGCGTAGACCAGCTGGAGTCCTGAAAGACCAATGTCGCTGCCTGTCCATCCAGTGGCTGTTACGCATATGCTCTTCGTCCATGTACGTCCGAGTAGTGACTGTGGTGCCCTCATCAAACTGGATCCCATAGTGCTGGAATATCGGTGTCAGCAGACTCCCGACCGTCTCCTTCTTCCTCCCCGATCCACCAGAAAAAGGCTTGGTCTTCAGGCTGACTAGATGCTCAGCGAAGACGGCACCCAAGTTAGGTGTAGCCATGTCGCGCTCGGGATCCAAAAAGGACAGATCGACCAGTCCGTCCAGTGCGTGGTACAGCAGGGTAAGCTCGGAGATCCTTACCTTGTTAGGCTCCATCTTGCAGAGCAGAGTGGAGGCAAGGATCCTCATGAAGTACCGGAGAGTCGGGTGGCGGATATTGGTCTGAAGCACCGAGGCTGAGCTCCAGGGACCTGTTCCAAAGATCGCCCAAAACTTTGCGACCTCGGGGAAGGCGGAGATAGAACTGGAGGTGGCTGTGTTGTTCCCAAACCCGTAAATCTTGCAGAGATCGGGGACAGAGACATAGTATCGGATGCCCCTAGTAAAGAAGGAGATAACACCATCACAAGCAACAGTCGGTGGCGGGTTCTTGTACTCAAAGCGAACCATGGCCATGAACTTCTTGACGAGCGAGGAGTAAAGGTCATAGGATTGGGAACCCATGGTCCCAAATCCAAGCTGGATGAGCATTTCGCCTAGATCTGTATCGATCCCTAGACATCGGAGAGTGGCCGACTCGATGAAACGAGTGGGCGCAATCTCTACATCAAGCCATGCATTGTAGAGGAGGCTGTCGTAGTTGTCCTAGAAATCACTCACAGGACGGTGCAGGCATGCGGTGCTCGTAGCTGCGGCCTGCGGGTCGGCGAAACGCTGGTAGATCCGAATGGGTTCTCCGTCTGCACGTGGCCAAGGCTCACGCTCATCTTCTCTTTCCCAGGAGGAAGAAGATGATGGAGGGACTTCTCTGGAGGTGCCAGGTGCGTCGAGTCTCTGCTTGGTCCTCCTCTCACGTTGTGCGTAGATACCATCTGCAAAAGTCAAAACGCGAGTGAGTCAGTATACTGCACATTCGGTCGATATCGATCGATGTAAACCAATGGATATCGATCGATTTTGTGTTTCTCAAATCGGACCAGAAGTGCCTATCGATCGATAGGGGGAGACCGATATCGATCGATAGCGTGTCGCGAAACCTGCAAAAATCTCAACAACGCAAATCGCAATTTGAAAGTGTAAATCCTAGTTCTAACACTTACAAACCTCTAATATAACAATCCTAACAACTCTAATCGATTAAAAACAATCCTATCGACCGATTTCTAGTCAAAATGTGAGTTCAACTTTGTTCTCTTTAAAAATCAAAAAATCAAGGGATTATACCTTGAAGAATTTCGGATTTGAGAGTGAAATCGAGATAGGAGGAGGGTTTCAAATCGATTGAGGTAAAAAACGGGTAGGATCCGTGAAGAATCGAGAGAGAAAGGGAGGTTTTTGTGTGTTCGGGTGTGTTGTGCGATTGTGAGGGGAGAGAGGCGTGTATCGACTTAAAAGGGGTTTGCCCTCGATATGTCCGTATCCACCGATACAAGTAGGTGTATATCGATCGATATGACCTAATTAGACTATTATGTTTACTAGTTTTGCTTAAGGTTAAATAACTAATTAATTTAAAACTAAAGATTTTAATTTTAAAAACATGGTAAATTATATCTTAATTGGGTTGACTTATCTAGGTTGAGTTAGGCGTGCCCAACCGAAGGGGTTTACCATTTGGGGGTTTAACCCAATAGTGTTTCACTCGTTGGCCATTTACCGTAAATTCTTCTCCTTTCTCATTTATAAGGGTAAGGGTTCCATTTGGTGGGGCCGCTATGACAGTAAAAGGGCCGGACCAACGAGATCGGAGTTTTCCAGGAAATAAAGTTAAACGAGAGTTATATAAGAGAACTTGATCATTTGGGACGAAATGTCAAGAAACAATGTGTTTGTCATGATAAGCTTTGGTTCTCTCTTTATAGAGCTTGGAGTTCTCATAGGCCAGATTTCTTATTTCATCTAGTTCATTAAGATGGATGAGTCTCTTTTCTGCAGCTGACTTTATGTCAAAATTTAACAATTTAGTAGCCCAGGCTGCTTTATGCTCTAGCTCAACAGGTAAGTGACAAGATTTGCCGTAGAGTAAGTTAAATTGAGTTGTTCCTAGTGGCGTTTTAAAAGCGGTTCTGTAAGCCCAGAGTGCATTATCTAATTCCTAGACCAATCCTTTCTTGTGGCTCCTACAGTCTTTTCTAGAATCTCTTTGATCTGCCTGTTAGAAACTTCGACTTGTCCACTAGTTTGCGGATGGTAAGGCGTTGCAACTCTATGGTGGACTCCATTATTTTTGAGTAGATTCTCAATGATTTTGTTGATGAAGTGGGTTCCACAATCGCTTATAACTACTCGAGTAACTCCAAATCTTGGAAAAATGATGCTTTTGAAAAGTTTGATAACAACAGAGGCATCACTCGTGGGTGAGGCTATTGCTTCAACCCATTTAGAAACGTAATTGACAGCAACCAGAATGTATCGGTTTCCATAAGAAGTAGGGAAAGGACCCATGAAGTCGATCTCCTAACAATCGAAAACTTCTACTTCAAGAATGAATTTCTGTTCCATTTCATGTCTCTTGCTGATGTTTCCTCGACGTTGGCAACTGTCGCACTTGACGATAAAGGCATGAACATCGCGGAACATTGTAGGCCACCAAAATCCAGCTTGGAGAATTTTTGAAACCGTTTTAAAGGTTGCAAAATGTTCAGCATATTCGGATCCATGTCAGTGGTAAATGATATCAGAAATTTCGGTTTCAGCTACGCATCGTCGAAATATGCCGTCGGCGCATTGTTTGTAAAGGTAAGGTTCGTCCCAGCGATACCTCCTTACTTCTCTGAAAAACTTCTTTCTGTCGTAGTGTTTAAGTTCTTCAGGTTCGACATTGGCGGCAAGATAGTTTACTATGTCAGCGTACCAAGGTCTCTCGCTAAATCGCTATTCCACAGTGTGAGTTTCCTGCTCGATATCTCCATTCTGGGAGATGTTGTGTGTATCAGCGAGTGTTTGGCGTACCACAGTCGGGGGTTTGTCGATGGGGATCTTAAACGTGATGTCACGTAAGTCAATATTGTCGTTTCCATCGATCGACATGGTATCACTAGTATCGATCGATGCAACTGATTGTGCATCGATCAATGCCAAGTCTCCGAAATCAATGCTTTCAGTATCAACGGCTGATGCAAGTTCAGATGAGAGTTGTATCTGGCCGATGAGTGATGAATCTGTGAAGTACACATTTTCAGCTGGTATGAAATCATTGATAGGGACTTCTTCGTCTATTCTTATCCGGGAAAGATGATCTGCGACACCATTGTCTACTCCCCTCTTATCTTTTATTTCCATATCGAATTCTTGGAGAAGGAGTATCCATTGGATAAGGCGTGGTTTCGCATCTTTCTTTTGCATTAGATATCTAATAGCGGCATGATCAGTGTGAACAATGACCTTCGAGCCTACTAGATAGTTACAGAATTTCTCGAAAGCGTATACTACTGCGAGTAGTTCTTTCTCAGTTGTTCCATAGTTTCTCTGGGCGTCGTCCAGAGTTCGGCTGGCGTAATAGATAGCATGTAGCTTTTTCTCTTTTTGTTTCCCTAAAACCGCTCCTACAGCGAAATCACTCGCATCGCACGTTATTTCAAATGGAAGGTTCCAGTCAGGTGCTTGTACGACGGGGGCAGTTATCTGTGCTATCTTGATCTTTTCGAATGCTTGTTGGCAATCCGGTGTGAAATCAAATTTAGTGTCCTTACAAAGGAGAGTAGTCAAGGGTCTGGCTATCTTGCTGAAATCTTCTATAAATCTCCTATAAAATCCTGCATGTCCTAGAAATCTTCTGATAGCTTTTATGTTAGTTGGGGGTGGTAGACTCATCATCACTTCTATTTTTGCTCTGCCTACCTCAATCCCTGCTGCGGACACTTTGTGTCCGAGCACGATTCCGTCATTGACCATGAAATGACACTATTCCCAGTTGAGGATTAGATTCTTTTCCTCACATCTCTCCAAAACATTACATAGGTTGTCGAGACAAACTTTAAAACTTGACCCATAAACTGAGAAGTCATCCATGAATACTTCCATGAAATTTTCTATCATATCAGTGAAGATTGACATCATGCAGCGTTGGAAAGTAGCTGGGGCGTTACACAAACCAAATGGCATTCTCTGATATGCGAAGGTTCCATAGGGGCACGTGAATGTTGTCTTTTCTTGATCATCCGGATGTATCGGGATTTGGAAAAATCCGGAATATTCATCAAGAAAACAATAGTATTGGTGATTTGCTAGTATTTCCAACATCTGGTCAATAAAAGGCAGAGGAAAGTGATCCTTCCGTGTTGCGGAATTCAGTTTCCTATAATCGATGCACATGCGATGTCCGGTTACAGTCCTCGCCAGGATAAGTTCATCTTTTTCGTTCTTGAAAACCGTAATACCTCCCTTCTTTGGTACAACGTGGACCGGACTTACCCAATTCCTATCAGAAATTGGGTAAATTATCCCTGCATCAAGCAGTTTAATGATTTCCTTCTTTACAAGTTCCTGGTGATTCGGATTTAGTCGTCTCTGATGCTCTATAGACCACTTGGATTCGTCCTCCAGATGAATCCGATGCATACAAAGGCCAGGAGATATGCCTGGGATGTCATCTAAAGACTATCCAAGTGCTTTCCTATGCTTGTGAAGCTTGTTCAGCAATAGAGCAAGTGCTCCGTTAGTGAGATTTGTGTTAATTATCACTGGATATCAATCGTCCATAAGAAAAGCATACTTAAGTCTAGCGGGTAACGACTTAAGCTCCACTTTTGGTGCTTTTTCCTTTGTGAGATTTCCAACTGATGGCGGGTGTCGACCGATACCACTTTTAAGATATCGATCGATATCGATATCTGATCCATCATCGCTTTTGGTTCCCACGCGTGAGGATCCTTGGCTAGTTTCTGTGAGACGATCGCACTCGGTTGCTCTGCTATCTATGCCGAAAATCTCGTTCTGAGCAGATACAGGCGCATCTTCCAAATGATCATTCGAGTACAATTTCTCAAAAGATTCTTGGGTCAGTTCATCCACCTCGTCTACATAATATGATTGTTTATCAATTAAAGGAAGTGTGATGACCTTCTCCATATCAAATCTCATAGGGACGTTACCTATGTTAAGATTTATTCGTCCTTCCTTGACATCAATAATGGCGTTCGCGGTAGCAAGGAATGGTCTACCTAATAGAATCGGATCTCTCGGCTCGTTCTTGTAATGCAGCACAACAAAATCTGTTGGGACAGTGCATCCGTCGACTTTTACTAGTACATCTTCAAGTACACCTTCCGGAATCCTAACAGATCTATCAGCAAGAACTAGTTGGATATTAGCCGGTGTAAATTCAGTGTACCCAAGGAATGTTGCAACGGAGTGCGGCATTAAATTCTCGCTAGAGACTAGATTACAGAGTGCTCTCGGGAATAGCTTGTTTCGAATTGTGCATTTGAGAACGAAACTACCAGGATCAGGTCTCTTCTCTAGGGTTTGAATTATGGCGCTAGCTTCTGCTGAAACCATCATTACACTGCTTTTCTCTGTTGAAAAACTCTTGGTTGTCATTCCTTTGACATACTGTCTTATGGTTGGTGAAATCCTGAGGGCGTCACTAAGTGGCATTTCTACCATAACTCGTTCAAATGCTCGTCTGCAAATTTCTTTATCCATGTTGTGTCTAGTATTAGACTTGGGAGGGTAGGGAGGTAAAGTGTTGTACACCCGTTCTATGGTTGGTCCAGTGGATGTTGGACTTTCTTTCGAATTCGTGGGTGTTTGTCGATCGATATTGTTGTCTTCGTGTCGATCGACATCAACAATTTCTTCTTCATCGAGAATGATTACTGGTTCCTTAGTTTCCTTAGAATTTTTATTCTTTTCTTTGTTTTGCGGGAGCTCAGATTTCAAATCGCGGAGAAGCACGGGGTTGGTAATGGATTTCTCCGTTTCTGGAATTTCAGCGTTCCCTCCCAAAGGGTTGTTTTCCCTAATAATCGGAGTTAGCCGTTTTCCGTTCCTTAGCATTACAGCACTTACATGACGTCTTGGGTTTGTATCAGTCTTCCCTGGTAGACGTCATTCTTCCCTCTTGATGGTGGTAGCGCAATCGGCAACATCGCTTTCTACACTTCTGATTTGCTTACGCAAAGTGTCAAATTTCTCCGACATTTCGCAGTAAACATCATCCAACTTGAGGTCTAGGTCTTGGCTTAGCCTCTGATTTCCCGTGACGAGATGGTTTAAAATGGTTTGGGCTCTCCCTCGGTGTGATACGGCGAGGGTTTCATAGTTTTGGGTAAAACTATCTATGTTTAAAAAGGTCTTCCTGAGGGTTTTCATGTCTAAGGAGTTTTTGCTCTATGGAATGGATATTCATTATTGCTCTGGTTAATACCAGGCTTCTTTTCCTTTGTGAAAGAATGAAGGAGATCTAGAGACTTCTTAATTTCATTTATCTGAAGGTCATTCCTGGATCTAGCCTCTCTTTCTTTATCTTTATTTTCATAAGATTTACCCATAGCTATATTTGCAATCAAATGATTTGCTTCTTCAGTGTTCTTGGAGCTGAAATTTCCATTACTCGCATTATCTAGCGTGATCTGGTAATCTAGCTCGAGGCCTCCATAGAAAAATTAAAGGAGCTGTGGTTTTGAATAACCATGGTGGGTACAATCTCGCTGATGATTCTTAAACCTAATCCAGGCGTTTCTGAAAGATTCTCGTGGGCCTTGAAGGAATGTGGAGAGTTTATGTCTAGCGTCCCAATATCGAGTCTCATCAAAGAATTGGTTAATGAAAGCAGTGCGAATATCTTTCCAGCAGGTTAAGGTTCCCGCTGGTATTTGATTTAACCAATTTCTGCTTCCCTCCCTAAGGAAAAAAGGGAAAAATCTACAACGATTAATATCGCTGAGTGCCAATTCTTCTAGAAAATCGATGTGCTCGTGGGGATGCTCTGAGGCAGAATCACGAAAAGGTTTTTCTTGTACCAGATGGATGTAATCAAAATAAAGTGTAGACTTATTTGCTTCATCCCCTGGTAACTTAATAGCTGACCTATTGGAATAGGTCTTAATGGGGTCTAAGTAGTCTTGCAGTTTTTCTACATCTTCAGCTGAAGATGGAAACATTTGGCAGGGATTGCCGTCCTCTGTTTAACTGTAAAATCATTGGTTTCATTGCATAACTGACCTAATGGTTCGTGTTGGACTACTTCCTCATAAACTAGATTGGTAAGTGAAAACTTACATGCTTCCGGCTGGGTTTCATCGATTGATGTTGGTTGGATCATGTCGGTCGATTCCTCGATCTATGCGTCACAGCATCGGTCGATTCCCTGGCAATCATGTTGCTCGATGTGTGTATTACGTCATCAGTCAATGCTTGGCTGAAATCTGTCTTTTCTATCTTGAGTTCCCTGTGATAGCAGAGAAAGAGGAAAAAGAATTAAATAAACGAAAATAAAAATCTAGACTATATTTTAAACTAAATCTGATGGTAATAAGAAAGAGTCCCCGGCAACGGCGCCAAATTTGATATCCCTCAAATTACCCTAGGAGTGAATTACTCTCATCAAAAGAGGTTCACTTGTAGTACTTAGGGATCGAATCAACAGAGACTCTAAGATTACACAATAGATTATTTAGTTTTCGAAGTAAAGCTAGATAGCAAGTTTTAAACAATAGCCTAAAAAAGGTAACCAAGCGATTGCTTGATTGATTGATTTTTTTGTTAAGAGAAAAGAAGGTAGTTAAACTTAGGTATTTTCTCAGGTATGACAAACATGCAAGTTATAAAGGGTTTTTATTATTCATAGTTCTGGATTCAAACTCTTAAGGGTTTGAAGAATTAACTCTTACTGGATCTTGGGTCAAGAACTATCGTTCGATGACCTTGAGTAAATTACGATCGATAGTTCGATAGAAATATCAATCGATGTTGTTATGCTATATCGGTCGATGCGATGGTTATCTCGTCGATCGATATTGTATCCAGCGAGTTCTAATGACGGGTTTGAAATGGTTCTCTAGTCTTCAATAAACAACTTAGACTCTAGGTAATTGCTAAGTTCTGACTTATCCAAATTGATCCTAAAATCAGAGGTAAGGTTGATCAATCCTTAACATTAGTATTTATGATGACTAGATTTAGAACTATATTTTAAACACCCTAATGATGATTACTTCAATGCATGAGTCAACCCTAATGAGAAACCTAAATCTAACAAGAGAGACTACTCAAACATATTTATGAGAGACAAAATCATAATGGTTTGAATAATGCTTTAAGATAATAATAATAATAAGAGAAACAATAAGTAAAGCAAGGGAGTTCAAGATCTTCTCTTGATTGTAGTTCAGATCTCTCTCTCAATTCCTAAGCTCTTCTTCAAAGTATAGCTAGATGCTTCTCTAAAATTAGGTCTAAAAGGTCTCTTGAGAAATCTGCTTAAACTAGTACAAAACCCTCTTAAAATAGCCTAACAGGTGGCCAGGGACTTAAGGTGTAAATTATTAAAACTCTTGTGAAGCAATTAGGGCTTCTAATCTTCATTTAATCGCTTTGGAGGAGTTCTGTGTCGATCGATATAGAATGTCTTCTATCGATCGATTTGGATGATTTTTCATCGTTCGATTGCTCTTAATGCACATCGGTCAATATCTTCAACATGTTTTGCTCATATCTTCATAAAGTCTCCATTTTAGCTCCATAATGGCCATTTTACACAAGTGAGTACCTAAACCTGTAAAAGCTCTAAAAAGACACTAAAAGTATCCTTTTTTTTTCCAAAAACATATATAAATCATGGTTAAAAGTGGATAAAATCCATGATATATCATCATCATCTATCATTTCCATGAGAGGAAAAAGATAAGACGTTGCCTACAAAAAAAGTGTCATCAGAAAAACCAGCACGCAAACATTGCATATAGCAAAGGGAAGTCACGCACCTGGAGGAGAACGCACTGAAGGGATATAACAGACTTAGAGAGGTCCCCGCGGGAAGGAAGCACGGAATCTTGGGGAATACCTTCTCATTGAGATCAGCCAAAGCTACGGACAGCCCGTCGGAAACTGTACAAGAAGCTCCCGGTATGGTCCCTGCGGCTTTGATTTTCTTCTTGGAGGTAGCAGGGGCCGGACCAGCCGAAGCCTTGCGCTTGCTGGATCGAAGGAACTGAACGTCATCATCCTCCTGAACCGCCGGCTTGGATGACGGTTTCTTGGCACAAAGTTTTTCCATCGCCTTGTTGAAAGCTTCCAATGACTCTTCTCTAGTTGATCCCGACATGTTACCTGAAAGAATAAAACCTAGTCTAGTCACAACACATTTCGCCACCGCGACCGATCAAGAAGAACAAAAAGGCTTGCAAGATCTACCCCAGATACTGGAACGTTCTAGAACCTCCTTGCTCACAAGAAAACCGACTCTACGACGCTCCTCAGGAAGCTTCAGAGCCTGATCTACCGCTGCTTGTCCTTCATCTACCAAAGGGTGAGACGTATCTGCAAAAGGAAAGAATAAATCAGCACAACGTTGATAAATCACGAGAGTACCATAGCTACCTACCAACTATATTCCAAATGGAGGAAAAACCAGCAATACGCATGAACGCGAACTTCTCGGCCCACGACCCGCTGAAGACAGGATGGTGTTGCTTCACATTCTTCGACATCTCTTGTACAAGAGGACTTCGAAGACGAGGATGGGAGTAATATCTACCTCCGCCACTATGTAGTGGCATAAAAAAAGTAAGAATACAAGACCTCTCTAACCCCCAAGAAAATGCCCTTAAGCTCACTTAGGTTCTGAATCGCTACCAGAATTCTCCAGGCCGGAGGAGTAAGCTGGCCTGGAGCTATGTCGAAATAATCTGACACTTAAGCCACCAGGGAAGGAACTTGACCCCTGAATCCCAAATCAAAATAAGCCTCGTAGACCAGTACCTTGTGGGAACCAAAATTTACAATGTCAATTTTCCGTCAAATATGGAAACTTATGGAAAACCCTAATTTTCCCGAGGTCATGGATCTCTGCGGAAACACACTTAAAACGAAAAAGATAAGAGAATACAGATGGAGAATTTGTGCAAAGGCTATTATCGATAAAGAGACTGAAAGTTGTTACAAAGAGAATCGCGGAACTTAGACGACAAAACATTATAAGGATCCGACTTGCTAGTCTAGCCACCTAAGTGTTAAATTCGCCTGAGCTAACAGCCATTTTTCTAGGTCTAAAAATCTCTGCCTCCTCTTGACCTCGACCTCATGCTTATATACTCCTTCTCCAGGCGGTTGGTCTTTCCTTTTCCGCTGCGATTCGTGTTTATCGGAGATCTTCAATTTTTTTCGATCTTTCCATTTATCTTTAATCTTGACATTTATCCACTCCTGCGGATAAGAGGCAAACCGTCATTGTATATTTGGGCTGGACTTTATTCAAAGTCGCGAGTGGGCCTTTATCGCGTTTTAGGATCTTTCCGAACCGTTTTATCATTTAGCCGTTTTACGACTTTAAACAAGATTGTTTCCTGATATGACGACGCTTTAAGTAAACATCTCGAGTTAATCATATAGTTTGGCAATGTTTGGTGTTTCGATTAACCGTTGCCATTTTATACGATTTACTCGAGGTTTTACAAGAAAACGAGTCTTTAGTGATTCTTTTATAAAAAAATATCGAGTTAATCGTATAGTTTGGCAATGTTTGGTGTTTCGGTTAACCATTGCCATTTTATACGATTTAGTCGAGGTTTTACTAAAAACGCGTCTTTTACGGTTTTTATCATAAAACTCAAACATTAAAGCGGATTGAGACGAAACGAAAGACGTTTCGATCATGGTTCAGAGTACGATCGAGTCAAGGGGCATAAGTGGTTCAATTAAGCTCGCCCATTGTCGAGCTGGACACATGTGCTCAGCTCGCCGAAGGGAGAGCTGGTCACATGTGTGCTCAGCTCGCCGAAGGGAGAGCTGGTCACATGTGTGCTCAGCTCGGCAAAGAGAGAGCTGGTCACATGTGTGCTCAGCTCGCCGAAAGGAGAGTTGGTCACATGTGTGCTCAGCTCGCGAAGGGAGAGCTGGTTGTTTGGGAAAAATAATCCGTGAGAAGATTTCCCCAGCTTCTGACTTCCAGGTTCCGGGCCCTACGCCAGGTCCCTGCCCCTGCTCCGGTACCGGGCCCGGCTCCAGGTACCAGGCCCTGCTTTTGGGCCAGGTCAGATAATTCATCCTGCCTCCAAGTAAAAAGAAAGACTTCATGATAAATATGGACATTCACAATTATCATAATATGGTAGAATCTCCTTAAATCCAAGAGAAGAAAAAAATGTATTCCATGACATATGGCTGCCTTTAAGAAAATTGGAAATATTCTACTATCTAAGAATATAATGAATATTTCCAAATTCTGTGAGAGAGGCACAACCTCTACTATAAATAGAGGTTTATTTAATCTAAAGAGCAGGGAAACACGTTCAGACACAGAGCTAACCTATTCTACAGCCGCCTAGGCGATTCCTCATACCTAGCAGAACATCTTCTTTTATATGCTAATGATGACTGAGCCCGATGACAACTATCAGCTAGATTAAGCTCTATATTCATGGTTTCATGTCCGCAAGATGTCAAGACGTCCACAATAGATAGATATACGAGCTCACCGTCTCCACAGCTGCCAAGGCAAGACTTCATACCCAGAAGCCATCCTCATTGTCATACTCGACGACTGGTGAATCCCTACGATTACCATCGACCATATAAAGATATAAGTTCATTACAGCACGCCTATAACTTCATCTGATGGCTTGGGCCACGTTCTCCTACTCATCTCCAAGAACACACCATGCTCGTTGAAGCATACCGACGCTCCATGTTCACTGAAACATATCGACCATTCTACCATCCGTTCCAGCAATGTCATCTTGAACAGATGACTCCTATTAACTATAGAGCCATGTGCTCCCAAGGCTCCATGCCTTTACAAGGCCCTGCGCCTCTCCAAGGCTCAGCGCCTCTCCAAGACCTTGCGCCTCTCCAAGGCCCCGCACCTCTCCAAGGCCTCGTGCCTCTCCAAGGCCACGTGCCTCTCCAAGGCTCCGTGACTCTCCAAAGCCATGCGCCTCTGCAAGGCCCTGCGCCTCTCCAAGGCCCTGCACCTCTCCAAGGCCTTGTGCCTCTCCAAGGCCCTGCTCCTCTCTAAGGCCCTGCTCCTCTCCAAGGCCCGGTGCCTCTCCAAGGCCCTGCGCCTCTCCAAGGCCCTGCGCCTCTCTAAGGCCCTGCGCCTCTCCAAGGCCCTGCGCCTCTCCAAGGCCCTGCGCCTCTCCAAGGCCCTACGCCTCTCCAAGGCCAAGCGCCTCTCCAAGGATCCATTTTGCTCCTAGGCTATGTGCCTTTATTAGGCTATTCGCCTCCATCAGGCTACGCGCCTCTACCAATATGAACTACGAATGGCTTAATCCCATTCCGAGGGGTACGTAGGCAATCCCCACTGTAGGATGCAGCTATAAATCCAAACACCTTCTATGGTTCCACACCTGAATAGCCAAATAACCATCCTAGAGGCCGGGTTCATCATCGTCTAAGACGGGAAAGCCTCGCAACCTTCACCATAGACAGGCAACCCCTATCTAAAGAAAAATATCTCCTGCTGCTATCAAGACCCTGGCGACATATACTGGCCCATACCCATTTGGCGGTATCCTAAAGCAGGATCTCCTGGTCTATCAACAACTGAACCAGGAGAAACCACTGTCACTACTTGTCTCCTTCCTCCTATCATTCTGTACGCTGAGCACGAATAGCTTGTACCAGAAAATACCCTAACAGTTTGGCTCTAGAAGGAGGGGCAGATCTAAACTACGTGACGATGTGATAGGTGGAGGAGACATCACATATGTTCCGGCTAATCTCTCAACCCAGCTACCTGGGGGCAAGAAACGACTTACTCTCATCAGGCCCAAGACTCACACAGCTGGTGAACACCTCTCAAAGAGGATAACACCATGCTAACAGTTGTAGCATAATTCAATGCAGGAACTAGCACTAAGTTCCTGCAGGTTCCAGGTCTCAACCAGAAATCACACTTCTACTATCTTTAAGTCCTGCTTGCTCCGGCCCTCAGAAACAAATGTGACCTCTACAGTCGCTGATTCCCACAGGCTACTGGTCCCAACCAGGAGTCGCTCCTCAGCAATATTCGGTTCCTTTTGGTTCAGGGTTTCAACCATGGATTACACCTCTACAACCTTCGGTCCCTGCACATTCATGCTGGTCCCGAGCTTCAACTACAAAGCACGCCTCTGCAACCTTTGGATTCAATATTTCTAGCCAGGGGAAATCGTCACCAACTTCAAGATTAGTGGATGATCCACTAGTATCAATCTAGCAAGCCCTAGACGCCATCAATGCATCCAAGCTCACAATTGTGCCCCAATGAGAAAGATGAAAGGTCCTACAGCAAGACACAAAATCTTTCAGCCAAAGTTACAGCTTTGACAAGTACCACAAGCAGGGGAACCAGAAGAAGAGCTTCTGGGAATACTGCATGCGTACCAGACACCACAAAGAGGTAACTGGAAAACCACCTTTCTTATTAGGTTCTAGCATCTAGGTAGTAGTGGAATCCTAGATAGGGAACAATGACCATAGTCATATATCTCAATAGAGATAGGGATTACCGAACTTCTGAGGAAAATTCCTCAATGGAGTTCTTGCGGAAAAGCAAGGAATGAACCAAAAATATGAGCAACCCTGCCCAAACGCTGGACAAACCACAACTTCGTCTACAGCAAAGGGGCCGAAGAAACACATGAACTCTACTTTAAAACGTGCTGGCCTTCAGATCCCAGGCTCCAATTAGAGCAAAGAGAGTAAAAAGAAGTCGGAGAACTCACGTTACTGCTACTACTCACCCAGAAGAAAAAGCCAGATTTCTAGGTCCCAGGCCAGCCTCCAGGCTCTGATCTTATGTTCCAGTCCCAGGTTCCGGGTCTACGGCTGCTCACCATACAAGGAGGAAAAATCCAATGAGACCACAGATTCTCCCATTGCCAACAACAAGCCCCATCACTCTTATGATGGCTTATTCCCAAAGAGACCGGGCTTCGGCCATCAACGGCCTTATGAAGAAGAAACAAGCGACAACCACCTTGCTACCACTTCTCTTGGCAATATACCATGATCTACCTCTAAAGGAATCTAAGGCCTCGTATCGCTAAAAGCTTCCAACGCTACGTCCCCTTACGCGTTATCAAAGATTATTTACATCTACAAGCTTCTAAAGAGACAGTTCCAAGTCTCCATACCTTGATGAGCATCTAAAGAAGACACGACCAGAAGAAAGGCAGGGGCAAATAAGTTAAGTGTTAAACCAAGAGGGGGAAAAGGACACCTACAGCGGATTCGAACAGATACATGCGATCTTCATCAGTCGAACAATGGTGTATGCCCATTGTAGCATTCTACTACAGTGAATCCCTTGTTCTTCCCCTGATCAAGCTGCACGCTTCATTGACCAGCCAGCTAGAAGGCTATGTTCCATCAAAGGCCTACACCAAGAAATGCAATTCGTCATCTCTTGAAGCACGAGAATAAGATCTCCACTTCTCCAAGGTCTTGCTACAAGTCTAAGGACCATGCATCCAGCAGACGAACGTCAACGCTCACTGAAGCATCAGAAAGTTCATCTCCGTCAAGACCCCGCGTCACTAGGAGAGAACTACATCAAGGTGTAAGCTCCGCAAGAAAATCTTGTCGTCTGCTGAAACAAAAGACCAGGTCCTGAATGCAAGATCGTCTTCGAACAGGACCAGCACGTGGGGAGATCTATCGAGATTCCGGCCTATCATTAGGAAATGAACTTTCCTCGAGGTTCAAACACGGTGCAAGCCTAAGAAAAACCTGGTAAACGATTATTACTGGAGCGATGTCCTGCCCAAGGGAGGCCTGTTGAGATGGAGCAACTCCGGTTGACTCAAGTGCACATTTTATCTCCCGACTCCACCCATGAAATCGAAAGATAAGGGGAAACCAATTGGGAGTGAATACTCCGGTATAAATATCTTCCAAGCCTCGGACAGGAGAGCGACCTCCAAGCTCCCGCCGAGAGAAGCTTCGGCTCCAACCCATGCATCTCTTCCTGCCTCCGCAAGGGAGCATATTGGATAACAAATGCAAAGTACTATATCCAAACTCAGAGTTTGTATAGGGACCAAGCATACACAGCTGCATATAAGTGGGACATCCACGAAAATAATTCAAAAAGGGGGCAAACTAGCTGGATCAGGTCCCAAGGGACACCTCGATCCTGGTGAACCCTATATCAACGTGACATGACTCACATATAAGAAAAACACTTGGGTGTACGACATATTGGAAGGGCCTGATCAACCTTATTACAATGTCAAAAACACCTCAGCCCCCGCATACAGGCCCTAAGCGAGAAACCTACGCAGGGGCCACATGTACTAGTGCACCAATTCATGCATCGAAACCACCCTGACCTAAACACGATGCAGGGGGCATGATGTATAACTGCAGAGTACTGAGATTAGCACCACGATCTCAGGGAGCATAAGGTGCACAAAACCCTAGGAGCACTTCTTTCCTTCTTATCCAGACGAGGAAAGTAGCAAGTTTGTCATGTGGGTCACTACCTCGAGTAGACCCACACCAGCATCTATTCGATAAGACTGGCGTTTGCCTAAACCCACGGGACCCTTTCACGGGATTAGTAACCCTTTCATGGGTTGAAGTCACACCAGCACGAGATAAAAGTCTGAGAGTGACTTTCTGCAGAAAGCAGAGTGCAGCATTACAGGATCTCGATAGTGGCCTACTTTCGAGTGGCAGAATGCGAATCCTTACCCGTAATCGGTAATGGCTTACCTAAAAGGGGCAGAATACGATCTTGAAGAAAACACCTCCAGGTTATAAAGGCCTCCGGGTTCTATAGACACCTCTGTGTTATATAGAAACCTCCGGGTTAAATAAGACCTTAGGGTCCAAAACACCTCCGGGTTATAAAGGCCTCCGGGTCCTATAGACACCTCCGGGTTATATAGAAACCTATAAGACCTCAGGGTCCAAAACACCTCCGGGTTCAAAACGACCTCAGGGTCTAAAAGCAACCTACGGGTTCAAAATGACCTCGGGGTCTAAAAGCAACCTATGGGTTCAAAATGACCACATGGTCTAAAAGCAACCTACGGGTTCAAAAATTACCTCAGGGTCTAAAAGCTACCTCCGGGTTCAAAACGACCTCATGGTCTAAAAGCAACCTCCGGGTTCAAAACGACCTCAGGGTCCAAAAGCAACCTCCAAGTTCAAATAGCAAAACCTCAGGGTTTAAATAAAGACCTCAGGGTCCCAAATGTTATAAACTCCGAGTTTTGCATTTCATATCGCCTGACCTCCGGGTTTAGAGAAAAGACCTAAGGGTATATTCAAAAAACTCTGGGTTCTAGACGAACTACTTGAATCTCAAGGAGAGAACTTCAGGATCCAAATTCCTAGGTGTCCATCTACATGTCCCAAACATCGATTCTCCAAAAATCTACGCAGGGACCAGGGTCCGAAAGAACCCTCGAGTTCCCTTAGGACCTCTAGAATAACATCGGCGCTCAACCCTAAACAAAGTGCCTGAGGATCCTTGTTCAAGGATTTCGAATGCTTCAAGACAATACTCGGTGGCCTCGACGACACCTGCATCTGCAGGGCCAACCAGCTGAAAGAAAGCCCTCCAAAGACATCCCTCACGATGAGCCTACCTATAAGAAACCTCCGGGTTCAAAACGACCTCCAGGTCCCTGGACGAAAGTCCATCTATTCTGCGGGTCCCTGAACGAGAGTCCATGAAACCTCCAATTTATGAAGAATCACATCCCTGAACCTATGGATTTCAAAAGGATATATCCCTAAACCTTCAGATTTTGGGAGAGCATGCCTAGGATCCTACGGGTTCCATGAAAGCAGGACACACGGTCCCCCCCAGCATTGACTGTGGCGTACCTCCAGAGGCAGATTGCAAGAACCTACTGCTCGCCACAAACAACACGTCCATGAGACCTACTCCGGTACAATAATCAACTCCTGGTACCAAGAAGAACGTGCCAAACATCCCCCTGCCAAAAGTCAAGGTACATTTCCAAGATGAGGCAAGAAGCTGCAGCTATAGCATCAAAACCTCCAAGAGCATGAAGTATGCTATACACAAAAAAGGGGACTGACATGAGGACCTGGTGAAAGGCTATTGCTGTTTTTAAAAGGTCAACGAAGATCACTATCTTAGTAGCAAAATGTAAAAGAGGCGTAAGCAAGGGCAGCAAAATCAAGAATGAGAATCCTCACTTCCGGCCTCCGGGTCTCTTCCAACCTCCTCATCCTCTTGATCCTTATCCTCGCCAAGATTCTCCTTCTCAGGATTCTAGGGTCCTAACCCATACACTCCTCTACACAATTCGTGGAGTCGGAGAATCCTCCAGAAGCGGCAACTGAAGTCTCAGCCTCAAATCAAGGCGAGAGTGGCTACGCTCAAGCCAACCTCATCAGGAAAAAAAGCACCTTGAGCCTTAGGACCATGTATTTCGACTGCTAGGAGAGTTCCTCTCCTACTCCAAAGTACAACTACATCCATGTGATCATCGTCACCCTGACCAAGCACACGCCCACTTATAGCACGTCTGGGAGTCTATCTACATTGGTCTAGGCCACAACATCATGCCTACAGGGTGTACCGACGAATATACTACTTGTTCCAGACCGCGTCACTGTGTGGGATCAAGGACTACTGTCCATTCTCCAGGTCATACATTTCCAATCGAGCTGTGAATACTTTCAGACCGAGCGCAAGTACATCTAAACACTACCGACGAGGAAGTTTGATGGCCCAAGCTATTAGCCGATGTCCTACTCCAAGCTCAGCAAGGAGCTTGATACCATGGTTCAACTCGCAAAGTCCTATGAAGAAGATTATGTTATTTCCTGCCTTCCAACATGAAGCCAGAAAATAAGGGGCAAGCTGTTGGGGTAAAATAATCCATGAGAATATTTCCCCAGCTTCTGGCTTCTAGGTTCCGGGCCCTGCACCAGATCTCTGCCCCTGCTCCAGGTACCGGGCCCTGCTCCAGGTACCAGGCCCTGTTTTTGGGCTG
This sequence comes from Eruca vesicaria subsp. sativa, assembly GCA_932364175.1. Classification (NCBI taxonomy): domain Eukaryota; kingdom Viridiplantae; phylum Streptophyta; class Magnoliopsida; order Brassicales; family Brassicaceae; genus Eruca; species Eruca vesicaria. The sequence goes on along the minus strand of CAKOAT010725154.1, from coordinate 46,649 downwards.
GGTCAGATAATTCATCCTGCCTCCAAGTAAAAAGGAAAACTTCATGATAAATGTGGACATTCACATTTATCATAATATGGTCGAATCTCCTTAAATCCAAGAGAAGAAAGAGGAAGTATTCCAAGACATATGGCTGCCATTAAGAAAATTGGAAATATTCTACTATCTAAGAATATAATGAAAATTTCCAAATTCTGTGAGAGAGGCACAACCTCTACTATAAATAAAGGTTTACTTAACCTAAAGAGCAGGGCAACACGTTTAGACACAAAGCTAACCTATTCTACGGCCGCCTAGGCGATTCCTCATACCTAGAAGACCTTGTTCTTCGATATGCTAATGACGGCTGAGCCCGATGACAACTATCAGCTAGATTAAGCTCTATATTCATGGTTGCATGTCCACAAGATGTCAAGACATCCACAATAGATAGAGATACGTGTTGGTAAAAAATATCAAGGCACCAGATTCCTCACGCCCCCGGGCTGGGCACCGGCCTCTAGACCCCGGCTCCAAAGGGACCAAGGGACCGGACCCTGCCTCCAGGTTCCCCGGGCCCGACCCCTGTTCCAAAACTGACCCTTGAGTAAAATGGAAGTTCTTCATACATGGAAACTCTCCCATATTCGCCAATATGGAAGAGTTTAACCTAATCCAAGCCGACATCTACATCTATATAAGGGGAACCCAAAACCTAGAATAAGGGATCAACACTTAGAGATTGAGAGACTAGATCTAGGCGGCTAGAATTAGGGTTCATACAGTAACATTGTAGCCTGTTGGTGTCAAAATCGGTCACGACGGAATCAATGGCTAAAAGACCCCGCAAAAATACAAAAGGAATAGTTTTATAAAATCCAAGAAGTCGTTTTATAAAACTCGAAGTCGTTTTATAAAACTCTAAGATCGTTTTATAAAACTCGAAGATCGTTTTATAAAACTCGAGAAGTCGTTTTATAAAAATCGAAGATCGTTTTATAAAACTCGAAGATCGTTTTATAAAACTCGAGAAGTCACTTTATAAAACTCGAAGATCTTAGGGTTTCATCCTAAGTTTCCATATTTGACGGAAAATCGACAGTGTGGATTTCGGTTCCCACAAAAACGATCTTCGAGTTTTATAAAAAATGATCTTCGAGTTTAATAAAACGGCTTCTCGAGTTTTATCAAACGATCCTCGAGTTTTATAAAACTCGAGAAGCCGTTTTGTAAAACTCGAAGATCGTTTTTTATAAAACTCGAGAAGCCGTTTTATAGAACTCAAAGATCGTTTTATAAAATTCGAGAAGCCGTTTTATAAAACTCGAAGATCACTTTTGTGGGAACCGAAATCCACACTGTCGATTTTCCGTCAAATACGGAAACTTAGGATGAAACCCTAATTTTCCCGAGGTCCTGGATCTCTGCGGAAATCACTAAAACAAACGAATTTAAAAGAATATGGATGAACAATGAAGAACAAAGAAACAAGAACTTGTATGAAAGCTTTTATTAAATGAAGAATTGACAACTGTTACAAGAAGAATTGAAGAACTTAGACGTCGAAACGTTCTAAGGATCTAGATTGCTATTCAAAACGCTAAGTCCTAAATTCCTAAGCTAGCAGCCGTCTTTTTAGGTCTGATTTTCGTCCCCCTCTTCTGCCCTACGCCTCTGGTTTATATACTCCCTGCCTTGACAGTTCGATCTTTCCATTTCTCCCGGATTTGAGTATATCGGGAATCTTCCATTTTTCTCGATCCTTCCTTTTCTTCTGCGGAAATCTTCCATTTATCTTCAAACTTGCCTTTTATCTTCCGTCTGCGAGTAGACCGTCAAAGCGTTATCGTATCTTCGGGTTTAATTTCGTTAACGTCGCGAGATGGGTTTTTATTGTGTTTTAGGACCTTTCGGGCCGTTTTACGATAAAAACCGTTTTACGACTTTAACGAGACCGTTTCCTGATCCGATGCCGTTTTTACGATTCTCTCGACGTTTTTTATTAAAAACGTGTTTTTTACGATTTTAACGAGAAATCTCGAATAAATCGTATAGTTTAGGCAATGTTCGGTGTTTCGTTTAACCGTTGCCGTTTTATACGATTTCTTCGAATTCTTTTCAAGAAAGTAGAGTTTTACGGTTTTTATCGTTAAACTCGAACGATAGGTCGGATCGAGACGGGACGGGAGACGTTTCGGCCGTGGTTCAGAATGCGACCGTGTCGAAAGACGTAAGTTTCGAATCGGGGATGCGGGAGATCAAGGTTTGGGATATCTGGGAAATCTCTAGTTCGTCCAACGGCGAACTAAGCCGGCTGGCTTAGTTCGCCGGTGGGCGAACTAGTCGGGACGGGACTAGTTCGCCCATCGCCGAACTATGCCGGGCCGGCTTAGTTCGCCGATGGGAAAACTAGTCGAGTATCTCCTAGTTCGCCCATCGGCGAACTAAGCTGGCTCGGCTTAGTTCGCCCGTGGGCGAATTAGTTGTGATTAGTTCGCGTTTTACGGCTGTTTCGGTTTTTTGCGGTTTCGTAAAACGATTCTTCGAGTTTTATAAAACGATTCTTCGTGTTTTATAAAACGATTCTCGAGTTTTATAAAACGATTCTTTGCGTTTCATAAAACGATTCTTCGAGTTTTATAAAACGATTCTCGAGTTTTGTAAAACGATTCTTCGAGTTTTATAAAATGATTCTCGAGTTTTATAAAATGATTCTTCGAGTTTTATAAAACGATTCTTTGAGTTTTATAAAACGATTCTTTGAGTTTTATAAAACTATCTTTGAGTTTTATAAAACGATTCTTCGAGTTTTATTAAAACGACTTTCCGTTTTAATAAATGACTTTTGCGGAAAGTAAAGATTCCAGAAGTTATCGTAGATGTTGATTTCGAGATTACGGTTTCTGACACCAATAGTTAGCCCCCCAGCCTGCAATTCCTTGAGGAAATTTTGCGGGCGGATGGAGTTAGTTTTTAAATCGGAATCTACGGCTAAGATTTGTCTCGTTACGAGGAAGAGCTCTTTTTTTTCTATAAGTATTGGATCATTACTTCTCATATCTTCTACCTCTCAAGTTTCTCTCCAACTTCTCTCTAGAAAAAAATTAAGATGTCTTCTTCCCAAGGTGATCAACAAACTTTGAAGTCTCATCCAACGACAACCCTACGGCACATCCGCAGGATGCTTGGATTTCTGAGTTTCTCTTGTTTCAAGACGAGATGGACCGTAGCGATGCTGAGGAAGATGCTGCGTCGGGCGACGTACCTTTGGTAGATCCATCCGTCCTTGTGAGAGAGGTCAAGGCTATTTTGGACGAAACGACCGATACGGTAGCGGATTCTTTGACGGGCGCTACTATCGAACCCTCGGGTGCGCCTACTGTTTCGCCCCTCCTTGCAGCCGAAAACGTTGCTACTTCTGCTGAGGTCGAAATAGCCGTAGCTCCCACCACGGTGGAGTCGGTCGTGTCTCCGACCATGGGCGAACAGGTTGCGGCTCTTACCGGTGTTGAATCAGTTACGACTCCTGCCGCAGTTGGATCGGCTGCAGCTCCTACTGCGGCTGATCCAGTCATGATTCTAAGGCCTCCTTCTCTGGCCAAGAGGGTGATTGTCCTGGGACTTCCGGCGCTTAGCGAGATGCTGCCCGCTTCGGCGAAAGGCCGCAAGAGAACTCGTCCGAACCCTGATTCTTCCGCAAGAAAGAAAGCCGTGAAGGGTTCCGAGACCGGAGCTTCATCTAGCAAGTCACCGAGCTTGATGTCGATGTCGCAGCAGCGTACCAAGGTACAGGTTCGCAAACATTTGTTTTTAAGAATATATTCGTAGCTGACCATCTTTCTTGTTTTTTTTTTAGTTTGTTTCGTTGATCGATGGGATGATCAAAGAGTGCGGGTCCGAAGTTGAGCGTTTAGCCAAGGAGTTAGCTGAATCGCAGGAGAGGTCAGCACTGCTCGAAGGAAAACTGAAGGTGATAGAAGATGTTCGTTCCGCAGAGGTGTCTCGATTCGAAGCTCGGATTAGCGATCTGGAGCGTGATCTCGGAAAGGCTGCGGTCTCTCTGATCAAGGCGAAGGATGAAAAGAAATCCAAGGCTTCGGAGCTGCGCAGGCTTCAGCGCAAGATGAAGAGTTTCGAGGAATCAGCTGTCCGTGTGACTGAAAGATCTATTCCTATCAAGGGAAGTGATTCCGACCCGACTCTTGCTGCCAAAGACGTACCTCAGCCAGATGTGGACAATGGTGACAACCCAGAGGTTACTGGTGAAGGTAATGCGATGGATGAGGATGAGGCTCCGTGCGCGGAGAATGTTTGAAGTTGTAGTCTCTTACGAGACTTTTTTAAAAATTAGATTTTTATGTATTTGGCCGAGCGCGGCTTTTGTACTTGTTCGGGACTGGCCTTTTATGGCTTTGAATCCCTTGTTGCTTCGGCAACTTTTATTTTCGTAATGGACAATCGGTTTTTATTTAAACCTTCCGTTTGGAGTTGATATTGCGGGAGGTCCGTGAGTTGTCGTCTCGCATTCCGTTCCCTTAGTGGATTGCCTTGTTCGTTTGCCCGTTTTAGGATGTTTAGTAAATCGAGTGAGCGTTTAGATGTAGACGAAGAGACATGCCTTTAGGATCTCGATTCATGCCTTGAGACGTTAGCGACCAGTGTGCTGGGTTTAGGGCAAGACCTAGGGTTTACTTTCGGATTAAGGCTGTGCGATGACTAGTCGGCTTTCATTTTGCCCGTTGCGATTTTAACCTGATTCCATACCGATTTAGAATCCACGATAGGTTCTCGGCTTATACGATTCGTCTGGTTGGAACCGAGCATCTCACCGGGAACAATTTCTAAGTTGCCCGGAAGTGCTGACCAAAAGTTTGGATTTCTTTTATAGCGCTATTACCCTTGTGTCGGGTGTTCGAGAGCTATCTCTGCGAGATAACTTAAGTTTGTTTAAGNTGATTCCATACCGATTTAGAATCCACGATAGGTTCTCGGCTTATACGATTCGTCTGGTTGGAACCGAGCATCTCACCGGGAACAATTTCTAAGTTGCCCGGAAGTGCTGACCAAAAGTTTGGATTTCTTTTATAGCGCTATTACCCTTGTGTCGGGTGTTCGAGAGCTATCTCTGCGAGATAACTTAAGTTTGTTTAAGTCTGTTGCGAGTTCGTTGTGATCAGCAACGAACTATTTTTAAGCGATAGATGTTTGCGTAGTTTGGGCCTTCGCGAAGGATACATGTGTTAAGAAGTTTTGCGTATTTTATAGTCGCGGACAGACTGTTTATTGTTTTTGAAGAGGAACGTTTTTCCGAACATTGGCGACGTCTCGCTATATTCAGAATTTCGTTTTGTCTTTCGATACGTTTGCCGAAAAAGTTTGAGAAATTTCGAGTTTTGAAATTTTGGGAGTATACGAGTATACGTATACTCACCTACTCCCCCTTTTGAACGAGGGGGACAGCTGGTCTTGTCTTGAGACAAGATGCCTACGTACCCTTTCGAGGGGATCAAGCCGTCTCGTAGTTCAGTGTTCTGCAGGCGCGCCGCCTAATGATAGTATTTTTTGAGGTGCATCGCGTTCCAGGATCTGGGAATTTTGATGCCCTGCATGTTTGCGATTTCGTATGCTCTGGGTCGGACTACTTTTATGACCTTGTACGGTCCTTTCCAGTGTGCTCCTAGTTTACCGGCGTTTCGTTCTGCGGTGTTCTGGAAGACTTTTCGTAAGACTAGCTCGCCTTCGTGAAATCTACGGTTACGTACGTTTGCATTATAGTACTTTGCGGCCGCTTGCTGGTAATTTTGAATTCGAACGAGTGTCTGATCCCGCCGTTCGTTAATCAGGTCGAGTTCGTCGAGAAGCATTAAATTGTTTGCCTCTTCTCTTTCTGGGAGCAGTCTTCTACGTACTCCTGGAAATTCGACTTCCGCGGGAATCATGCATTCCGTTCCGTATACGAGAGCAAAAGGAGTTTCGCCCGTTGCTCGCCTCAGGGTCGTGCGGTGCGACCATAAATCTCCTTCGAGTTCTTCGGCCCACTTTCCCTTTTTGGCGTTGAGGCGTTTTTTGAGGCCGTCGAGGATAGTTTTATTAATAGTCTCTGCTTGTCCGTTGCCTTGAAGATATCTTGGAGTCGANTTGCTCGCCTCAGGGTCGTGCGGTGCGACCATAAATCTCCTTCGAGTTCTTCGGCCCACTTTCCCTTTTTGGCGTTGAGGCGTTTTTTGAGGCCGTCGAGGATAGTTTTATTAATAGTCTCTGCTTGTCCGTTGCCTTGAAGATATCTTGGAGTCGATTTGGTTAATCGTATTTTCCATTTTTCGCAAAAGGCTTTGAATCTAGTCGAGATAAATTGAGATCCATTATCCGTCACGATTTCGTATGGTACCCCGTGTCTACAGACTATGTTCCTCCATACGAAACTTTTTACCTGGGCGTCTTTGATGCTTGCGTAAGAGTCGGCTTCGACCCATTTAGAGAAAAAATTGGTCAGAACAAGAAGGAAGCGTTTTTTTTTTGACGAGTGCATTGACCCGACTATATCCATTGACCACCGCATGAACGGGTATGGTGACGAGATAGATGAAAGGACCTCGGAAGGTTGGTGAATAGTCGGAGCATGCCGCTGGCATTTCTCGCATTTTCGCGAAAAATCTTCGCAATCTTTTACCATCGTTGGCCAGAAATATCTATGGCGCTTGATTTTTATTGCGAGGGATCTTCCGCCAGAATGGTTTCTCCAAGATCCGGAGTGAACTTCTTGCATAACCCGCCGCGCTTTCTTCCCTTGCACGCAAGTCATCAGTTGTCCGGAGAACCTCCATTTGTAAAGTTCTCCGTCCATCACGACATACCGCGCGGCCTGGGTTTTTATCTTTCGGGCCGCCCATTTTTCCGGTGGAAGTTCTCCGTTGGTTATGTATGCGAGAATCGTTTCCATCCACGGACTATTGAATCCGTAATCGGACTGATCTTCAGCTGGGTGGCTTTCCTCCATATCGTCCTCTGGTTCGTTGATCAGATTTACGATTATGGGCGGTCCGATGCTAGGGTGTTCGATGAACTCAACGGGAATTACCCTACTCGTACCAGGATCCGAGCTGGATGCTAGGGCGCCCAAGGCGTCTGCCTGGGCGTTCTCCGCTCAAGGGATTCTAGTCAAGGCGAATTGTTCAAACTTCTAGGCTAGGTTTTTTACCAAGATCAGATAGGCTTCCATTCTTTCGTCCCTTGCTTCGTATTCTCCGCTGAATTGACTAGCCACTAGCTGGGAGTCGCAGTACGCGTGAAGATTACGAATCTTTAATCCGTGAGCTAGTCGTAGTCCCACGATCAGGGCCTCATATTCGGCCTCGGTGTTCGAAGCGTGGAAAATTAATCGGAATGACTGTTCCAATACTTCTCCCGTCGGGGATGCAAGTCGGATGCCAATCCCAGAACCTTGTTTGGATAAGGATCCGTCAACGTATAAGATCCAGGTCGAGTTCGGCTCTCGGTTGGACGTGCTTCCCGTCGGGAGTTCCACTATGAAGTCTGCGAGTACGACTTGCGCGATATTCAAAATCGTACTCGCTCAGCTCGATCGCCCATTTTGCTAATCTTCCCGATTGGCTGGGACTGTGCAAAATGGTGCGGAGAGGGAGTGAAGTGGGCACGACGATGGTGTGAGATTGAAAATACGTCTAAGTTTTCTTGCGGACATGACCACGGCCAGAGCCAATTTCTCCATCATCGGGTATCGCGTCTCCGCGTCCAGTAGTGTCTTACTTACGTAGAAGATCGGCTTTTGTTCGCCGCGTTCTTCCCGGATAAGGACGCCACTTACGGCGGTCGTTGATACCGCGATATAGAGGAATAATGGTTCTCCTTCTACGGGTTTCGTGAGTACTGGCGGGGTAGCTAGGTAATGTTTCAGCTGTTGGAAAGCTTTCTCGCATTCCTCAGACCATTCGAACTTTTTGTTTCCCTTAAATGTCTCTTAGAAAGGTAGACATTTGTCCGTTGATCGCGAGATAAAACAGTTAAGTGCTGCGACCCTGCCGGTCAGCCTTTGTACTTCGCGTTTCGTCCTGGGAGAGACCATCTCTATTAGCACCGTGATCTGTTTTGGGTTAGCCTCGATCCCGCGGTAAGTGACGAGGTACCCTAGAAATTCTCCGGACGCAACGTCAAACCGACACTTTACCGGGTTCAACTTCATGTTATGAAGGTTGAGCCTCTCGAAACATTCTTGGAGGTGTACGACATGGTCTTTCTCTTTAAGTGATTTCACGAGCATATCGTCGATGTATACTTCCATTGTTTTTCTGAGTTGTTTGGAGAACATTCGGTTGACGAGTCGTTGGTAAGTCCTGTCAGCATTCTTTAGACCGAAAGGCATCACTTTATAGCAATAGGTTCCACGATCGGCTATAAATGCGGTTTTCTCCCGATCGTCGGGATTCATCATGATCTGATTGTATCCCGAGAAGGCGTCCATGAAAGATAAGAGTTTGTTGCCCGCGGTTGCCTCGACTAAGCGGTCAATGTGTGGCAGCGGATAGCTATCTTTCGGACACGCTTTATTGAGATCGGTGAAATCGATGCAAGACTCGCCATTTTCCGTTCTTTTTCTTTACGACAACGAGATTGGCAAGCCAGCCAGGATACCAAACTTCCGTGATCGATCCTACTTTGAGGAGTCTGTCGACTTCGCTGTTGACAGCTTCGGCGCGTTCCGGCCCCAGTTTTCATCTTTTTTGTTTGACGGGATTGGATGTCGGGTCAACGTTGAGTTCATGACATGTGATGTTTATGTCGATCCCTGGCATATCTTCCGCAGTCCAAGCGAACGTGTTCGAGTTTCGTTTTAGACATGTCAGGAGTTCGACTTTTAAGGTCTCGCTCAGGTTCGCACCGATTTCGACACAGCGTTCTGGAAAATTCTCGTCGATGCATACCGAGATGACGGGTTCGCAGGTTGGCTCATGTTTACCTTCCAAAGCCTCGGCCGCTCGCAACTGCCAGAAGAGTTCCGTTTTATCTTGCTCTGGGGCGTTGTCGAGGGACGTCGACTTCTTTTTCTTTTTGGAAGAGATATCGGCCGGCGAATTTTTTCGTTTTAGATCTGCGGCGTAGCAAACCTGCGAGGTTCGTCGATTTCCCCATATAGTCTGATCCCGTTCGGAGTCGGGAACTTGAGACACATATGGTACGTCGACGGAATCGCTTGCATCGAATTTAATCACGGTGTCCCTACGATTGCGTTGTAAGACATAGGTCGGTCGACGACTTCGAATTCGACGTTTTTCACTATGCTCCCGGCGCGAACTGCCAAGTTGATCGTTCCGAGGGTCATAGTGATTTCTCCCGAGAGTCCTACTAGCGGGCGTACGTTTTCCGCGATTTCAGACAGATCGATTTCCATTCTCTCGAGAGTATTTTTGAAGATGATATCAGCCGAGCTTCCGGTATCGACTAATATCCTCGCGACATCCATATTCCGGATCGTCAGCTCAATAACGAGAAGATCGTTGAGAGGTTTGACCGAATCGATTGTTGAGAGGTTTGACCGAATCGATCGTTGCTCTTTTCTCGAATGAGATGACGTTGCCGTTCAGATTAGGCATGTTATTTCTCGTTCGTTTTAGCGATTATTGTGTAAGAGAATCTGACCCCCCCCCCTCCTTCTAGCGCCAAACTGTGGGAACCAAAATCCACACTGTCGATTTTCCGTCAAATATGGAAACTTAGGATGAAACCCTAATTTTCCCGAGGTCCTGGATCTCTGCGGAAATCACTAAAACAAACAAATTTAAAAGAATATGGATGAACAATGAAGAATAAAGAAACAAGAACTTGTATGAAAGCTTTTATTGAATGAAGAATTGACAACTGTTACAAGAAGAATTGAAGAACTTAGACGTCGAAACGTTCTAAGGATCTAGATTGCTATTCAAAACGCTAAGTCCTAAATTCCTAAGCTAACAGCCGTCTTTTTAGGTCTGATTTTCGTCCCCCTCTTCTGCCCTATGCCTCTGGTTTATATACTCCCTACCTTGACGGTTTGATCTTTCATTTTTGCCCGGATTTGGGTATATCTGGAATCTTCCATTTTTCTCGATCCTTCCTTTTCTTTTGCGGAAATCTTCCATTTATCTTCAAAGTTGCCTTTTATCTTCCGTCTGCGAGTACACCGTCAAAGCGTTATCGTATCTTCGGGTTTAATTTCGTTAACGTCGCGAGATGGGTTTTTATCGTGTTTTAGGACCTTTCAGGCCGTTTTACGATAAAAACCGTTTTACGACTTTAACGAGACCGTTTCCTGATCCGATGCCGTTTTTTATGATTCTCTCGACGTTTTTTATTAAAAACGTGTTTTTTACGATTTTAACGAGAAATCTAGAATAAATAGTATAGTTTAGGCAATGTTCGGTGTTTCGTTTAACCGTTGCCGTTTTATACGATTTCTTCGAATTCCTTTCGAGAAAGCAAAGTTTTACGGTTTTTATCGTAAAACTCGAACGATAGGTCGGATCGAGACGAAATGGGAGAGGTTTCGGCCGTGGTTCAGAATGCGACCGTGTCGAAAGACGTAAGTTTCGAATCGGGGATGCGGGAGATCGAGGCGTGGGATATCCGGGAAATCTCTAGTTCGTCCAACGGCGAACTAAGCTGGCTAGCTTAGTTCGCCGATGGGCAAACTAATCGAGTGCCTCCTAGTTCGCCCATCGGCTGTTTCGGTTTTTTGCGGTTTCGTAAAACGATTATTCGAGTTTTATAAAACGATTCTCGAGTTTTATAAAAGGATTCTTCGAGTTTTATTAAAACAACTTTCCGTTTTAGTAAATGAATTTTGCGGAAAGTAATGATTGCAGAAGTTATCGTAGACGTTGATTTCGAGATTACGGTTTCTGACACCAACAGTTTAATAAAACTCGAGAAGCCATTTTATAAAACTCGAAGATCGTTTTATAAAACTCGAGAAGCCGTTTTATAAAACTCGAGAAGCCGTTTTATAAAACTCGAAGATCGTTTTATAAAACTCGAGAAGCCGTTTTATAAAACTCGAAGATCGTTTAATAAAACTCGAGAAACCGTTTTATAAAACTCGAAGATCGTTTTATAAAACTCGACAAGCCGTTTTATAAAACTCGAAGATCGTTTTATAAAACTCGAGAAGCTGTTTTATAAAACTCGAAGATCGTTTTATAAAACTCGAGAAGCCGTTTTATAAAACTCGAAGATCGTTTGATAAAACTCGAAGATCATTTTATAAAACTCGAAGATCGTTTATAAAACTCGAAGATCGTTTCATAAAACTCGAGAAGCTGTTTTATAAAACTCGAAGATCGTTTTATAAAACTCGAGAAATTGTTTTACAAAACCGCGAAAAACCAAAACCGCCGCAAATCGCGAACTAGTCGTGACTATTTCGCCTGCTGGCGAACTAAGCCGAGCTGGCTTAGTTCGCCAGCAGGTGAATTAGGAGCCTCTTCGCTAGTTCGCCTGCTGGCGAACTAAACCGGGCCCGGCTTAGTTCGCCAGCAGGCGAACTAGGAGTCCCTCGACTAGTTCGCCTGCTGGCGAACTAAGCCACGGCGGCTTAGTTCGCCAGCAGGCGAACTACTGACTTTGCCCCACAGGTTCTTATCGCCTAGTTCGCCATATGGCGACCTGGCCAAGCTGAACTAGCTCGCCGTACGTTGAGCCGACCATCCCGAGCCTCGATCTCCCACATCCTTGATTCAAGACATTTATCCTTTGACACGATCGTATTCCAAATCACGGTCGAAATGTCTCCCGTTTCGTCTCGATCCGTCCTATCGTTCGAGTTTTACGATAAAAACCGTAAAACTTTGTTTTCTCGAAAAGAACTCGAGGAAATCGTATAAAACAGCGGTTAAACGAAACACCGAATGTTTCCTAAACAATACGATTTATTCAAGATTTTTCGTAAAAATCGTACAAAATGCGTTTTTAATAAAACCCCGAGTAAATCGTAGAAAATGGCAACGATTAATCGAAACATCGAACATTGCTTAGCTTTACGATTAACTCGAGAAACTTATCTAAAAACGGCATCATATCAGGAAACAATCTCGTCTAAAGTCGTAAAACGGATTTATCGCAAAACGGCTCGGAAAGTCATAAAACGCGATAAAAGCCACTCGCGACTTTAAACGAAGTCCAACCCGAAGATACGACGACGTTTTCGCGATTTACTCGCAGAAAGAAGATAAATGTCAAACTTGAAGATAAATGTCAAGTTTGAGGATAAATAGAAGATTTCTGCGGGAAAAAAGGAAAGATCGAGATAAATGGAAGATTCCCGTTAAACTCGAATCTGGGCGAAATGGAAAGACTAAACCACCTAGGAAGGGAGTATATAAGCAAGAGGCATAGGGCAGAAGCAGAGGGACGATTTTCAGAGCTCTCATTTGAGACTTTTACAACTTTTCTAGACTTAGAATTTTCCGCACTTAGAAACTTAGGCTTTTTCTCGAGAAGTTCGGTTTCTATGACTGGCGCTCAATCACTATACGAACTCGCCCAGGCAGTTCGATCTCTTGTCCAGCTCAATCAACTGAACTACGTTCGACTTGATCCTCGAAAGGGGTACGTAGCCTGCCTTTCATAAGGTTCAGTCCGAAATCAATCAAACCTTTTTTCCTATCTTTTTCCGTCCTTCGTTATCAAGCTGCGACTCGACTAGATCTAGGGTTTTATATTTTTAACTCGCTGATGGCTCCAGTGGCAAAAGCCTTTTTAATTCCCTGTAATGATCGCAACGTTCTTACGCGAATCGGAAATAAGATCTACTTTTTCTTTAAATTCGTTTTATTACGTTTTTCGTATTTTTCCGCAGAGATCCGGTTCCTACACTAAAACGTTCTTACACTAAAACGTTGGATTTCGCAGAGATCCGGTTCCTCTGAGAAATTAGGGTCTTCCTAAGTTTTCTTCTTTAACGGAAATCGACAAGTGTGAATTTCGGTTCCCTCAGTTTGGCGCTAGAAGGAGGGGGGGTCGGATTACTCTTACTCGTAGCCGCAAAACGCTTGACCAAAATGATGTCTGGATGTATGAAAGACAAAGTCGCAACTCGCAAAAAAGACGCTGGTAAAACAACTCCAGCAGCGACTACTCGTACGGCCAACGCTCACGCAAACGCTGTAGTACTCAACAAAATAGAAAACCTAATCGCGACTCTTCGCCACGGGAAGAGCAACAAAACAAGCTCACGATTTCTATCTCAGATCACTAAGGGCAACGATAAAATCTATCAAACCCCATAGTGTTTTTCTTATTTCCGAGTTGGAAAAATCTCACGCGTTAAGCAAAAGACGTTTTCCGAGAACCATTCGGAAAAATAAAACTTGCTCTCCCAGAAACCGCGGAAAAAACCGTAAGTTACTCGCGAAATAAATCCTAGGATACTCGCGGAAAAACACTAGGCTGTCCGCGGAAAAATCCTTAGGTAACTCGCGGAAAAACCGCAGGTTATTCGCGGCAAAACCCTAGGTTGTTCGCGGAGAAAGCCCTAGTTTACTCGCGGAGAAAGCCCTAGGTTACTCGCGGAAAAACCCTAGGATATTCGCGACCAAGCCCTAGGTTACTCGCGGAAAAACCCTAGGATATTCGCGACAAAACCCTAGGTTACTCGCAGAAGAACCGTAGGCTACTCGCATAATCGGGCAATACTGTCAAGCCGAAAAGACGGTGAGTTGGCCAAGCAACCTAGCTTGCCATCTTGGCGAGCTGACCAGCTTTCCACCTCGTCCCAGAGGCACTGACTTTTCCCCAAGGGTCCGCAAAATCCAACTCATAGCTATCGTGAGCCGGACCTTACTCTAAACAATAATCGCACTGCTTTTCGTTTCGTCTCAATCGAAGTTTTCGTTGAGGTTTTACAAACGAAAACAAGATAGCTTGATTAATCGGGACTGTGCTCGCCGACTCACCATTAGGCAAGTTGGACAAGCTCGACGGATCGAAAAATCTCCATCTCGAATCTTGATTGAGTCGCTTTTCGTTTCGTCTCAATCGGACTTTCCGTTGAGATTCTACGTCGAAAACAAGTCAACTCGACGAATCGAGATCACCCGCACCAAGCGCATAGCTCGCCCAAGAGATGCTGACTTCGCCCCAAGGGTTCTTACCATCCAGATCGCCACACGGCGAGCTGAAAGGGTTCACCCGACTTGCCCTACGTCGAGCTGAACCAATGCTCAAGTTTCTCTCTCGAGTCTTGATCGCGCTGATTCTAGTTTCGACTCAATCGGAATTTCCATCGGGATTTTACGATAAAACCGCGAAGACTTGTTTCTTCGTATAGGTTCGAATCAATCATCTAAAACGGCAAAGGTTGACTTAACACCAAAGTTACCTAAACTATACGAGAAATCTGAACTCTCTAGACCCAATCCGGTTATACGAAACTCTGCCACGCTAAGTCGAAAACATCCAATCATAAACCCGTGATTTATTTTTTCGATATACAAAGCGCACCTAGTCGGTCAAATAAAACCAGCAATACTAAGAAACAAGAACATGATCTCCGATGGTTAAGTCTTTTCCCCGCTCCGATACTCTTGCTGGTAATTCGTCGAAGACCGGTAAGTCAAAAGACGAACGAAAAATAGACGATCCCAAATCATCGATGAAACTAAGGTATGTCCGATTTAAAAATTTTATTAGACCTCTAATTTCTCGTAGGTAAGAAACGAAAACGTCTTATAAACAGCCACGAAACCTAGAGAACTTAGAATTTAGAGGATAGTCTAGCATGCTAAGTCGTAAGCAAATTTTGTCTATCTCGATTTGTTGTTCTCTAACCATTCAGGCATAACTCCCAAACCGATCCAATCTCTCGTACAACCGAGAAACGATCGCCACGCATTCGAACGTGCTCATTTCCTAAAAGAAAGAAGGAGCTAGAGACGCTGACGTCGTCTTAAAACCGACTCGCTCCTAGAAGTTTTCGTAAATCAGACATACTCCAAGTCATCTCTGATCCACCATGGTCTTTAATCGACCCGGATTTTCGATCATCCCAATCCTTCAAACAAAACTCATTTTTCTTTCGCCGAACATTTTTCCTCGCATCAAGAAAACGCTTTCTAAAATAAGCGGAAAAATATTCGGACGACGCAAAGCCTCGTCGAAATCATCCCAAAAGCAAACGACAATCTAAAAACGTTTAAGCAAGTATAAGAGTCAAAAAATTATACGAGAAATCTTTAGGTGTCAAAGCACTGATCTTATTCTCTGTCGAACCAAGTGAGTCACGGAATAATATCAAGAACATTTGCGGCAAAAAGAAAAATCGAGAACACAAAGCAGAAATCGAGAACATGTCCTTCCGTTTCGTCGACTGATCCTATTGCTGGTCATGTGATTCATTCCGTCCGAGAAACCCGCTAAAACATTTTGCGACTAGATCTCGGTGAAATAACTTTTGGTAAGACTCCGCGAGTGACTACGAAAAAACCATCACCGAAGAATCAAAAGCTAAGCGGAAAGGTTTCTCGAAAAATCTGCGGAAACGTTGTTAACCCAATGCATCGTGTCGATTACTAAATTCATCGCCCGTTACTTACGCGAGAAATCCTTCGTATGGTCAGGATCATGTCATAACGAAGTAACTTTCGAATGTAAACGTAACAGGTTTTGCGAAAAGTACTTTCGTTATAGCGAAAACCAAGCTATACGATCCGACACTGGGCGGCCAATCTAAACTTTGCCTTCTCGCGACACGATCTGAAAGATCTCACTCTTTAGCCCATCGGTTCACGAGCATCCACTCTTATTCCTCTCGTTTACATCCGAGAATGAGACCGCCCCGCAAACGACTCCGCACGGGCTCTGTATCGAGCTTCTTAGGATCTGTCTCCCTCGAGTAATAAAGAAACAACTTCCATACAAAGGAAATTTTATACAAAACTTTCATCGTATAAATCAAACCCACAACGGAAAAACGTTTTCTATAAACACGGGCATACTTGGCATATGAAGCTTGACAAACGCTACTTGGCTATTGTCCGATCGCGCTTCACTTCAATGCCAAGTTTACAAACCGACTCGACCTTTTTGATAGCGCGAAAGTGTCGTGGTCTAATCCTCTACCAAATACGACCTGGCTGTGCGGCTGAACACAACCTTCACGCCAAGCCAATACATTCAACGGATAATGCAAACTTGTCAAAAATCGGCTAAGTTTTGTATTCTCGCGATTCACTATATTCTCGAAGCAAGTTGCCTACAAAATCCGACGTATAAGATAACACTCGTACCTGCGCTCCTAAAGCCATACGAATCTCGGAAGGTCAACACTTCACAAGGCACCGTAACGAAAAATGCTTCGTTTCGGGGAAACAACTTACGCGACCTCTCGGTCCTAATTGCTCTAGCACAAATCATAAAACTACCTAATATCCAAACAGGAATGAAAATTTTAATTGCGAATATCCGCAAACGAACCAAAGTGTTCCTGCAAAGCAGGATTAAGACAAAACCCTCGCAACACCGCGCAACATCTTCGAGCCCGCAAACGTTCCGAACAAGAAACACGGCATATAATAAAAAAAAAAACCAACTTGCGGCACTGCGAGACGTTGCAGACGCCCGGAGATTAGTTTTTCGACACGAATACCTTCCTCGAAAAAGTCATTTTCTTGGAAGACCTAACAATCCATCCGCAACTATAAAATTACGCAAAACTTCTTAACGTACGTATCCTTCGCGAAGGCCAAAACAACATAAACATCTATCACCTAAAAAGTTTGTTGCTGATCACAACAAACTCGCAACAGTCCTAAACAAACTTAAGTTATCTCGCAGAGATAGCTATCGAACACCCGACACAAGGGTAATAGCGCTATAAAATAAATCCAAACTTTTGGTCAGCACTTCAGGGCAACTTAGAAATTGTTCCCGGTGAGATGCTCGGTTCCAACCAGACGAATCATATAAGCCGAGAACCTATCGCGGATTCTAAATCGGTATGGAATCAGGTTAAATTCGCAACAGGCAAAACGAAAGCCGACTAGTCATCGCATAGCCTCAATCCGAAAGTAAACCTAGGTCTTGCCCTAAACCCAGCACACTGGTCGCTAACGTCTCAAGGCATGAATCAAGATCCTAAAGGCATGTCTCTTCATCTACATCTAAACGCTCACTCGATTTACTAAACATCCTAAAACGTGCAAATGAACAAGGCGATACACTAAGGGAAAAAGGAATGCGAGACGACAACTCGCGGACCTCCCTCAATATCAACTCATAATCGTCCCCCTACATTCATACGAATAAAAAACAGGCTCTTAAAAACGCAAACTGATTTTTAATAAAGTTTTGCGGCAGGGACTCAGAGCCGCACACGGCCAGTACGAAAACTATAACGGCCACGCTCGGCCAGACCAAACGGCCTACGAGGCTAGTCTCAAGGCCGGCAAAAGTCCAGATGCCATCGACATCAATATACTCGATAATTCGTACACAACATATAACTAGACCGTAAAGGTCTTGCTAGGAAACAGGTCATGCGAACCTTAACTCCGAAATGAACTACGAAAGTCTTGATCCCCTCAAAAGGGTACGTAGGCAGCCTTCACAAGGCGCAACCCTAATCTTAAACGCTTTCCGCTCCCTGGAGAGTGGAAAGATCACTTTCAACGGACCTTTCCAACCATTAATTCCGCCTAATTTAACTAAAACTGGCTAACCACTCGCAAGAACCTTACACTATTCTAACGAGCTGGGGGGCTAACTGTTGGTGTTAAAATCGGTCACGACGGAATCAATGGCTAAAAGTCCCCGCAAAAATACAAAAGGAATAGTTTTATAAAATCCAAGAAGTCGTTTTATAAAACTCGAAGTCATTTTATAAAACTCTAAGATCGTTTTATAAAACTCGAAGACCGTTTTATAAAACTCGAGAAGTCGTTTTATAAAAATCTAAGATCGTTTTATAAAACTCGAAGATCGTTTTATAAAACTCGAGAAGTCACTTTATAAAACTCGAAGATCATTTTATAAAACTCGAAGATCGTTTTATAAAACTCGAGGATCGTTTTGTAAAACTCGAAGATCGTTTTATAAAACTCGAGAAGCCGTTTTATAGAACTCGAAGATCGTTTAATAAAACTCGAGAAGCCGTTTTATAAAACTCGAAGATCGTTTTATTAAACTCGAGAAGCCATTTTATAAAACTCGAAGATCGTTTTATAAAACTCGAGAAGCCATTTTATAAAACTCAAAGATCGTTTTATAAAACTCGAGAAGCCGTTTTATAAAACTCGAAGATCGTTTTATAAAACTCGAGAAGCCGTTTTATAAAACTCGAAGATCGTTTTATAAAACTCGAGAAACCGTTTTATAAAACTCGAAGATCGTATTATAAAACTCGAGAAGCCGTTTAATAAAACTCGAAGATCGTTTTATAAAACTCGAGAAGCCGTTTTATAAAACTCGAAGATCGTTTTATAAAACTCGAGAAGCCGTTTTATAAAACTCGAAGATCGTTTTATAAAACTCGAGAAGCCGTTTTATAAAACTCGAAGATCGTTTTATAAAACTCGAAGATCGTTTTATAAAACTCGAAGATCATTTTATAAAACTCGAGAAGCCGTTTTATAAAACTCGAGAAATCGTTTTATAAAACTCGAGAAATCGTTTTATAAAACCGCGAAAAACCAAAACCGCCGCAAAACGCGAACTAGTCACGACTAGTTTGCCTGCTGGCAAACTAAGCCGAGCTGCCTTAGTTCGCCAGCAGGCGAACTAGGAGCCTCTCCGCTAGTTCGCCAGCAGGCGAACTAGGAGTCCCTCGACTAGTTCGCCTGCTGGCGAACTAAGCCAAGCCGGCTTAGTTCGCCAGCAGGCGAACTACTGACTTTGCCCCACAGGTTCTTATCGGCTAGTTCGCCATATGGCGACCTGGCCAAGCTGAACTAGCTTGCCGTACGTTGAGCCGACCATCCCGAGCCTTGATCTCCCACATCCCGAATCACGGTCGAAATGTCTCCCGTTTCGTCTCGATCCGTCCTATCGTTCGAGTTTTACGATAAAAACCGTAAAACTTTGTTTTCTCGAAAAGAACTCGAGGAAATCGTATAAAACGGCAACGGTTCAACGAAACACCGAATGTTGCCTAAACTATACGATTTATTCAAGATTTTTCGTAAAAATCGTACAAACCGTGTTTTTAATAAAACATCGAGTAAATCGTAGAAAACGGCAACGATTAGTCGAAACATCGAACATTGCTTAGCTTTACGATTAACTCGAGAAACTTATCTAAAAACGGCATCGTATCAG
This sequence comes from Eruca vesicaria subsp. sativa, assembly GCA_932364175.1. Lineage (NCBI taxonomy): Eukaryota > Viridiplantae > Streptophyta > Magnoliopsida > Brassicales > Brassicaceae > Eruca > Eruca vesicaria. Next base: position 27,371 of record CAKOAT010725154.1, on the reverse strand, counting down.
GAAACGATCTCGTCTAAAGTCGTAAAACGGATATATTGCAAAACGGCTCCGAAAGTCATAAAACGCGATAAAAGCCACTCGCGACTTTAAATGAAGTCCAACCCGAAGATACGACGACGTTTTGGCGATTTACTCGCAGAAAGAAGATAAATGTCAAACTTGAAGATAAATGTAAAGTTTGAGGATAAATAGAAGATTTCCGCGTGAAAAAAGGAAAGATCGAGATAAATGGAAGATTCCTGTTAAACTCGAATCTGGGCGAAATGGAAAGACTAAACCGCCTAGGAAGGGAGTATATAAGCAAGAGGCATAGGGCAGAAGCAGAGGGACGATTTTCAGACCTCTCATTTGAGACTTTTACAACTTTTCTAGACTTAGAATTTTCCGCACTTAGAAACTTAGGCTTTTTCTCGACAAGTTCGGTTTCTATGACTGGCGCTCAATCACTAGACAAACTCGCCCAGGCAGTTCGATCTCTTGTCCAGCTCAATCAACTGAACTACGTTCGACTTGATCCTCGAAAGGGGTACGTAGGCAGCCTTTCATAAGGTTCAGTCCGAAATCAATCAAACCTTTTTTCCTATCTTTTTCTGTCCTTCGTTATCGAGCTGCGACTCGACTAGATCTAGGGTTTTATGTTTGTAACTCGCTGATGGCCCCTGAGGCCAAAGCCTTTGTAATTCCCTGTAATGATCGCAACGTTCTTACGCGAATCAGAAATAAGATCTACTTTTTCTTTAAATTCGTTTTATTACGTTTTTTTGTATTTTTCCGCATTTATTTGGTTACTTGTCGTTGGCTTTCGCAGAGATCCGGTTCCTCTGGGAAATTAGGGTTTTCCTAAGTTTCCTTATTTAACGGTAATCGACAAGTGTGAATATCGGTTCCCACATAGCCCCCATTCAAAATACCTAATAATACGTCTTCTTCTCCATTGTTTACTGTCTTGTTCCTCTGTTTTCTCCTTACCTCTCATAAACATACTCGATTCTCTCCATCTTAACTCGAACCTTCTTGTGTTCCATAGTAGTAAAACGACCTTACACAAAATTACCATAATAACTTGGTGCTAGATGGAGGGGAGTAATCCAACTACGTGAAGATGACACCAGAAGACTCAGTCGAACCCACCGGAGCTACACCGAGAGCAGCCGAGCTCATCAATCAGCTAAACACCCTCTGAGGAGAAATCACTGAGCTCCGTGAGGCTCGAGGAACAGCCTGCGACAGCCTAGAGCTTCTACAAGAAGTTCAAACCCTAAAAGCTAAACTCGACAAGCATACTCAACAACTGCATTGAAGCGCCGAGAAGGTAGGAGCACTCGAAGCCGAAAACCACCTTCTCCAAGAGGAGAACCAAGATCTCGGGAAGAACAGCAATAAGTGTCGAAGGTTTCGAACCCGAGTTCGAACCATGCCTTCCGTCAATACTCCTACCCACGAAGAAGGAGCAACTCATCGTGCAGCTCCCGGCGATAAGGAACCCGAGGGCAAGAAAACTCCAACAGGGGGGACACAAGTGAATCTCAGCAGTGACTCCGACATGGAGGACGAGGAGTACTCACCTGACGACCCCTTGATCTCAGATCCGGCCTCCGTGGCATATCTCGAGAAGACGTTCTCCGAGAAATTCAACACCATCCAATCGATGGTGGAGAGGCTTCCAGGCGTAGCTCCACCCATCAGAAGGAGCGACCCTAACTTCTACTCCGACACTCCCTTCGTGGAAGAGATTGCTTCGGTCAAGATGCCAAGGAAATTATCCTTCCCTACCATGAAGACCTACGATGGGACCAGCGATCCGGACAACCACGTGGCCCTCTACAAACAACAAATGCTAACAGCAGCAATCCCCCGAGGACTGAGGGAACCTGCCATGTGCATGGGCTTCGGCTCAACCCTAACCGGTCCTTCCCTTCAGTGGTATATCAATCTCCCCACAAAATCCATAAGGTCCTTCGCAGAACTCAGCGACAAGTTCGTGGAGCAATTTGCCAGCAGCAGAAACCTGGAAAAGAATTCCGACGATCTCTACAAAGTACTCCAGCATAGGGCCGAACCTCTCAAGGCCTATATCGCGCGCTTCAACCAAGAAAAGATAGCTATTCCTGAATGTAATGCAAGAACTGCCATCTCCGCCTTCAAAAGGGGCCTGCTCCCTGATGGGGACTTGTACAAGGAACTGACCAAGTATCAGTGTAAGGAGATGGAAGACGTCCTATCTAGGGCATGGGCCCAAGTGAGATGGGAAGAAGACGTCACCAGCCGAGCCAAGGCTCAGTAGAAGCAAGAGCCTAGGCCAAACAAGCCGCTCAGAAACGATCGCGATGAAGGATCCCAATCAAGGCCCCAAAGGGAAACCGGAGGATATAGCAGGGACAGACGTCCGAATCGCCCCTTACCTCGACTCGAGGGAATGAGCGTATCTACATGGCCTGACATCTCTCACCTATCCATCTCAAAACACGAGCTGGTAAACGTTATAAGGCAGATGGGCCAGCAAGTCAGATGGCCTCCTAAGATGAAGGCCGCAGACGCTAATCAAAACCCCAACTGATGGTGCGACTTCCACCATGACCACGGTCATAAGACGGGGGATTGTATCTCCCTGAGGCTGGAAGTCAACGAGCTCCTCAAGAAGGGGCACCTAAAGGAATTCCTCTCCAACAAGGCCAAGAGCCTCTAAATTAAGGAAGGCGTGAACCGGCCCACAGAAACAAGGCCCGCGTCTCCCCCGCACCAAGACCGAGTTATCCATGTGATCTCCGGAGGCTCAGAGATAAGCGGTATAAGCCACGCTGCCGCTAAGCGCAGCACCAGAAACGCAAGAAACGATCCAGAGACAAGGGACCCAAAGCGCCTACTCCTTGGGACAGATGAGATCAATTTCACTGCCAAGGAACATGAGAGGGTCCTGGCTCCTCATAACGACGCCCTTGTCATCTCCCTTTTCGTAGCAAACTGGTTAGTGAGACGAATCCGGATAGACAACGGCAGCTCCGGCAACATATAGGGGCCGTACCTTCAACTCTCCATCAGTCCATCAAATTCCCAACCCCTTGGGGCATCAGGGTAATCAAAGGAGATCAAGAGAAGGCCCGGGCCTGCTGCCAAACTACATTGAAAGGAAAAGTAAGGGGACCCGGGCCGAAAACTTTTGATAAGATCCAAGCTTCCCTCAAGTTAAGGCAAAGATTAATCGACTTCCTTCGCTCCAACTCCGATTGTTTCGCTTGGTCTCATGAGGATATGCCTGGGATCGACCCGAAGATCATCATGCACAAGCTGAAGGTGGACCCTCAATTCACCCCTGTACGACAAAAAAAGAGGAAATTCACCCCCAAGAGGGATGAAATAATCAATAAAGAGGTCAAGAACCTGCTCGACGCTGGATTCATATGAGAAGTCCAGTACCCCAAATGGCTGGCTAACGTGTCGTGGTCAGGAAGAAGAATGGGAAGTGGAGGGTCTGCATAGATTTCACCGACCTCAACAAATCATGCCCAAAGGATCCTTTTCCCCTACCTCACATCGACAAGCTCGTCGACGCCACTGCGGGCCATCAGCTCATGAGTTTCATGGATGCCTTCTCCGGCTACAACCAAATCCTCATGCACCCAGACGACCAGGAAAAGACTTCCGTCATGACCCCAAGGGGCATCTACTGCTACAAGGTCATGCCTTTCGGCCTGAAAAATGCAGGATCTACATACCAAAGGCTCATAAACATGATGTTTGCCAAACAAATCGGACAGACCATGGAAGTCTACATAGATGACATGCTGGTAAATTCTCTCGTGGCAGAAGACCACATCTCCCATCTACAGCAAGCCTTCGTCACCCTCAGGAAGTACAACATGAAGCTTAACCCTTCAAAGTGTTAATTCGGGGTCAGATCCGGAAAATTCTTGGGGTACATAGTCACTTATAGAGGCATCGAAGCCAATTCAGAACAGGTGCGAGCAATCCAGGCGATTCCTTCCCCGTGAAACGTAAAGGAATTCCAATGACTAACGGGCCGGATGGCCGTATTAAGCAGGTTCATCTCCAGGCTGTCCGACAAATCGCATGCCTTCTTCGAGACCCTGAAAAATCCCAAGGATTTCCACTGGAGCGACAAGTGCGGACTCGCTCTCGATGACCTCAAAGCCTACCTTACTACACCTCCTCTCCTCTCAAAACCTCTAAATGGTGAGATCCTGATACTCTACCTTGCCGTGTCCGAGCATGCAGTAAGCGGTGTCCTCGTGAGAGAGGATGAAAGGAAGCAACATCCTATCTACTACGTGAGTAAGTCCTTATTGGACGCGGAAACTTGCTACAGCCATCTTGAAAAGCTAGCATTAGCATTGGTTACAGCGGCCCGCAGGCTCCGGCCCTACTTTTAGGCCCATCAGATAATGGTAATCACCTCATTCCCCATAAAAGCCGTTCTCCACAAGCCAGAGGTGTCAGGACGCCTCGCAAAGTGGGCAATTGAGCTCGGGGAATATGACATAGTCGTCAAGCCTGCTACGGCCATCAAATCATGGGTCTTCGCTGACTTCATCGCTGAATTCTCACCATCCATGCTTCCGGTCCCGGAGTCATAAATTGATTTCCAGAGCCCAGCCGGAGGAACGGGAGAATGGACCCTACACGTCGACGGGTTCAACAACGTGAGAGGGGGAGGAGTAGGCCTGGTTCTAACCTCCCCCACCGGCGAATCAGCATCAAGAGCGATAAGATGCAACTTCAAAGCTATAAATAATAAGGCCGAATATGAGGCCTTAATTGTGGGCCTCTCACTCGCTAAGCAGATCGGAGCAGAGGAGATCCAGGTCTTCAGCGACTCCCAACTGATCATCAGCCAGGTCCAAGGTGACTACCAGGCCATAGACGCCAATATGATCAAATACCTCGCCGTGGAAAAGCGTCTGATCGAAAGATTCTAGAGCTCCAAGCGTACCCAAGTTCCCAGAGAACAAAACTCGCAAGCCGATGCCCTGGAAAACCTAGGGTCCTCCCTAGAAACCACCAGCCAGAAGAATATTCCCCTGCTAGTACTCCAGTGGCCAGCCACAGAACGAGAAGGGGATCCCGAAGAAATCTACGTCATCGACGAGGGAGAAACCTGGATGACCCCTATAGTCGACTACCTGGACCATACCTGCGATGTCTCACCCCTAGGGAAGCAGCCCAAATCCTAGAAGAGCTCCACGAAGGAGAATGCGGCTCTCATTCCAGCGGCCGAAGCCTAGTGCTCAGAGGTAGAAGAGCCGGCTACTACTGGCCCACGATGGCCAGTGACACCCTCATAAAAGCTAGGTCCTGCGACCAATATCAGAGGCACGCTCCAATCTCCAACCTTCCTCCGGAGAACCTGAAATCTCTAAGCTCTCCCTGGCCCTCCCGAAAATGGGGCATGGACATCGTTGGGAAATTCCCAACGGCACCGGGGAAAAAGGTATTCCTCCTCGTAATAAGTGACTACTTTACTAAATGGGTAGAGGCTGAGGCCCTAGCCACGATTACTACAAAGAAATAAAGAAGTTCATCTTGACAAACGTGATAACTCGCTTTGGCACAGCAAGAGATTTTCATAGAAAACGGGACCAAGTTCACGAGCCATGACTTCAGAGAATTCTGCCAAGAGTGGAACATCAAGCTCTCCTTCTCCGCACCGCGGCACCCGCAATCAAACGGCCAGGCCGAATCTACAAACAAAACCATGGTGAACATGATAAAGAAACGCCTAGAAAAAGCTTACGGGTGCTGGGCAGAAGAGTTACATGGAGTCCTCTGGGCTTATCGGACCACTCCGAAAACAGCCACACAAGAGACTCAATTCTCACTCATCTACGGCATGGAATCCGTGATACCCACTGAGGTACACGTCAGAACGACTGTCTCCGGACCTATCTCCCAGGAGGAAAAAAACGAATTGTTGACCCTTAGCCTTGATTTACACGACGAAAATAGAGAGGCTGCTCGCCTAAGGAACATTTCCTATCAACAAAAAGTGGCCAGGTGCTACAATAAAAAAGTCAGGAACAGGACCTTCCAGCAAGGAGACTGGGTCCTACGACGAGTCTGTGACCATACGAAAGACAAATCTGCAGGGAAGGCCCCAGGTTGGGAAGGCCCCTACAAAATAATCGGAGTGCAAGGAGCAGGAGCCTACAAGCTGCAAGATAGCAAGGGAAAGGTCCAACCTAACTGCTGGAATGCCCTGCACCTTATGTTCTACTACTTCTAACTAGATCTCCGGATCGGGTTTTCTACAGATACCTAGCTATCTATATATTTTAAGTACACAGGTTTCCTGCTCCTATGTATGCTAAAAACGTCTACGGACTAAGCTTATATAACATCATTTAGTTCCGACTAAAGGAGCCAGAGGAACTCCACTGAACTTAAAAGGGGCATACTGGCTGGATCGGGCCCCAAGGGGCACCTCGATCCTGGCAAACCCTACATCTATGTGACATGTTTCACATACAAAACTGCCAAGCAGGACCAGGCCTCAAGGGGCACCTCGGTCCTCGTATCTACGTGACACGTTTCACATACATAAATGTTTGGGTATGCGAATTAGAACGGACTTGATAAACCCTAATACAATGTCGACAATACCTCAGCCCCTGCGTAGAGGCCTTGAGCCGTAATCTACAAGGTGGCCACACGTACTAATGCCTAAATCCATGTATCAAACACGCTACGAGCTACACGAGATGCAGAGGGCATGACGTTTAACTGCAGAGTACTGAGATCAGCCCCATGGTCTCAGGGAGCAGACGGTGCACAAAACCCCGAGAGCACTTCTATCCTGCTTATCCAGGAAAGCAGCAAGTCTGGTACATGGCTCACTACTTCCCAGTAGACCAACCCAAGCACAAATATATATGACTAAGAGTGGCTTTCTGCAAAAAGTAGAGTGCAGCATTACAGGATCTCAATAGTGGCCCAAGTGGCAAAATGCGAATCCTTACCCGAGAACGGTAGTGGCCCACCCAAGGGGGGCAGAATACGATCTCGATGACAACAGGCCTCCGGGCCCTAAATGTTCAAAGCTCCGAATTTTACATTTTTACATAAGATCGGTAGTGGCCCACCTAGGGGGGGGGGGGGGCAGAATACGATCCAACAAGCCTTCGGGCCCTAAATGTTCAAAATCCAGAA
>CAKOAT010725154.1:0-20110 GCA_932364175.1 Eruca vesicaria subsp. sativa | reverse complement strand
ATATCTTATCTACTCACCTCCGGGTCCAGGTCAAGCACCTTAGAGTTACTCAGAAAACCTCAGGGTTCTGAAAAATCATCCTTGTATTATAGGACACACCCCAGGGTCCCAAACAACTGACTTAAACTTTTAAAGCCCAGTACCTAACCTCAGGGTTGAATTATGAACTTCCGAGTTCCAGTGTTCAAAATTCTGAATTTTACACTTCCGGCCCACGGGCCAAGCCATACCTTTGGGTCCAAAATAGACCTCTGGGCCCAGACGACGAGCTCATCAAATCAGAAGAACCCTCTTATCTGCAAATCCGAGTGAAAGAATGCAGGGCCCAACCAAAGATCCTAAAATCCCCAAGGATCATGCAGAGGAAAATACGATTTTGAAAGTTCGTCCCCAGCATACTAGACAAGCCAACAAGATCTTGACCGGGAAAAACACGCGCATAAAGAGAAACTTTTTTGATAAAAAACTACAAAAATCAAGACTCGAAGAAGTTCAGACAAGTAAAACAACAAAGTAATGACAGGCAAAATCTCAAATTCATGATCTGCCAGAGCCGGAGGACGGAAGAATGGCTGGTTCATCGGCGAGAGAAGGAGTATCCGCACCTCTAAACTTGGCCTCGGCAAGAACCACAGCCTTATATCGATCGAACTCCCTGGCCAGGTCCAAACTATGGGTCCGCCCAGCAAGCCAATCTCGCATCCCTTCCCATCGGAAGGTCAATTTTCCCCCATTCATGGCCATCACTTTCACGTCCTCCAAGGCCTTTATCTCGGTTCTTAGCTTCTCCAAAGCCTCTTCCAGCTCCTGTCCTGCGGCCTAGCGTTAAAGCTTCCGAGGAGGAGGTCTCTACCTCTCCTTCAGTCGCCTTGATCTTGGCCTGAAGGTCACGCAACTCCATCCCTTGAGCGATTCTCCTACTTTTCTCCTCAGACAACTATCGGGACAACTCCTTGGCTTCCTCCTTGAGTGAGGACGTATCCTCTTCCGGCAATCGAGCTCCTAGATGATGCAATAGAGAAGGTGATCTTAATGCCTGCGTACTCCTGGGAATTCGACTTCCGCCGGGATCATACACTCTGCTCCGTACATGAGGGCAAATGGGGTTTTTTCCCGTTGCTCATCTTGGGGTCGTGCGGTGTGACCACAAAACTCCTTCGAGCTCGTCTGCCCACTTGCCTTTTTTAGCATCAAGGCGATTTTTGAGGCCGTCGAGGATAGTTTTGTTAAAGGTCTCGGCTTGTCCGTTGCCCTGGGGATACCTTGGAGTTAATTTCGTTGATCGTATTTTCCATTTCTCGCAGAAGGCTTCGAATCTAGTGGAAATAAATTTAGACCTGTTATCCGTTACGATTTCGTAAGAGACTCCGTGTCTGCAAATGATATTTTCCATATGAAATTTTCTACTTGGGCGTCTTTGATTCTTGCGTAAGAATCGGCTTCGACCCATTTGGAGAAAAAGTCGGCCAGGACCAAAAAGAAACGTTTTTGTTTTGATGTGTGCATCGGTCCGACTATATCCATCGACTATCGCATGAACAGATAGAGTGCTGAGATGGACGAGAGGAGTTCCGCTGGCTGATGGATAGTCGGGGAGTGCCGTTGGCACTTTTCACATTTTCGTGAGAAATCCTCGCAATCCTTTATTATTGTCGGCCAGAAATATTCGTGACGCTTGATTTTTATTGCGAGAGATCTCCCACCAGAATGGTTTCCGCAGGATCCGGAATGCACTTTCTCCAATACTCGCTGCGCCTTTTTTCCTTGCACGCAGATCATGAGTGGTCCAGAAAATATCCACTTATAGAGTTCTCCGTCGACCAGAACATATCGTGCGGCTTGAGTCTTTATTTTTTGGGCCGCCCATTTTTCCGATGGGAGTTCTCTGTTGGCTATGTAAGCGAGAATAGTTTCCATCCACGGACGACTGAACCCGTAGTGGGACTGATCCTCGGCTGTGCGATCATCGCTTTTGTCCATGTCGTCTTCCAGTTCGTTTATCATGTTAACGACTGTGGGCGGTCCGGTGCTAGGATGTTCAATGAACTCTACGGGGATTAGCCTGCTCAGACCGGGATCCGAGCTGGATGCCAAGGCAGCCAGAGCGTCTGCTTGGGCGTTTTTCGACCCGGGGATTCGAGTGAGGGCGAATTGATCAAAGTTTTGAGCTAGATCCTGAACCAGGGTCAGATATGCTTCCATCCTTTCGTCCCGCGCTTCATACTCCCCGCTGAACTGGCTGGCCACTATCTGGGAATCACAGTAGGCGTGGAAGTTGCATATCTTTAGTTCATGAGCTAGCCGTAATTCTGCGATTAAGGCTTCGTATTCGGCTTCGTGATTTAATTTCTTTTTATTTACTTTTTATTTCTTCTTTATGATTCGACTCGAGGACGACGAGTTCTGCAACAAGCATCGATCGACGGCTGGCCAGCGTATCAATCGACAGAGCATCACGAGTATTGATCGATCCCAACTTACTTGTGTCGACCGACGCTCACAATCAACCAGCAGGTATACCATTTTTCCTTGTTAAATTTAGTACTTCTGATTTATTCTCCTACCGATCTTAGACTATATAAACCTGGTGACTGTGTTGTTTAAGTCTGGGGGAGGTTTTACTAACATTATGTTTTATTTTGAGTTTTATGTCTTAAAAATAAATAAATAAATCCAAGGAAACAAATTACTGTCTTATCGACCGATGAGACCAAGTCAATATCGATTGACACAATGTCACCTTCAACAATCTATGCATCCTTTACACATCGATCGATACTGTTTCCGATCATGTTTATCGCTCTTCCTTCTTCAATTGAGTCCTTTTGATTTAATTCTTCAACATCACTCCGGCTGTTTTACACTGGAACAGTGTAATTTAAGTCTGGGGGGATGTTTACTGATATCTTTTTATTGTGAGTCTTATTAAAATTGTTTTCAAAAAATATTTTTATTGAGCTCAAGAAGAGGATTATGATCGTTTTGATTTTTTTTTCTTAGTATCTAACCACACTATAGCACCTTTTTTAGATTTGTTGACAGCAGAGTATACTAGAGATATTAAAGTGGATCATCCAGCCACTAGATGACACTTGCTTAGAAATTTTCAAGGAACCAAAGCTGACCTCTAACCCTAATCTGACTAATTTGTTTGCTTTGGGGCTTGGTATACATTGGATCGGATTCCTCCTTTAGGTCTGAAAGGTAGAAGTATGAAAACTTTTGGTTTCCTTCTCTCCTCTCGTCAACATCTAGAAAAGAAAAGATTGAGATGATTTCCTGAGATGCAGAGGGATAGGTACATTACCAGTGACCCCACTATTCTAATTCAAAGGAATGATAGCACATGGTGGAAGCGAGATGTAGGTACATTAACTATGACCCCATTATTCGCCTACACTTTGTCAAAATAAAAATAAAAAAAGGAAAAAATAATCAATAAAGGTGAACAAGATGGATGGCATTAGTACTTGTCTTAATTCACTAGCATTGACTTAGAAAAGATTCAGAGAAGAGGGATATAGAGAGAAAAGAAACCAGAATAAGACTATATGTTTACTCAGATACATAATGGGGGTAAGAGCCCAAGTATCCTTTTATCGATACTCCCAAGGTAAAGCCTGCACTTTTATTTTATGTAATAAATGAGGATAGTAGATGGGTCAGTCAAACTAGTATTTGCTAAGTTGCTGGTAGATTGAATTTGGTTTCTAAGCTAGGTTTTGGTATATAAAGTATTTGTGAGGTTAGCATTTATTTGATGTGGTTGCAACATATTAGAGGTGATAGTAGTAAGTTAAAGATTTTGTGAGTCCCTGTTGTTTTTAAACCTCTTTAAGAGAGACTGCCAATTTTTTTTTGCTTGAGGACAAGCAAAAGGGGTAAGTCTAGGGGAGTTTTATATACCATGATTTTGACCCACTTTTAGTTATGGTATATGACTATTTTAATAACTATTTATTATATTATAGAGGCTTTTATAGTATTTACAGGTTCTGGTAAGTCCCGGAGAAATATGGTGATTTTGGAGTCTTTTGAGTGCAGAACTGCACAGATGCGTCAGATATTTAGCTATGGATAGAGATATTTACAACATTAGATTGAGTCCATTTTTGACACAAGATATATATTTGAGTTAGCTTTCCAATTTCACCGATTTGAGGTCAATCAGCATCCTGTAGCAGAAGTAATGCCCGTTTTACTGAAGAGTGGTCAGTCCGCTTCACGTAAGGAAGCTGTCGAGTAGATAAAGGAAAATCGATCGATGCAACACTACTTGTATCGATCGATGGGGATCCTAGAACACGAGCATTTTTATGACTGATTTTGGCCCAGGAGTTACTACAAATTACCAAAATGCCCTTGGACGACCATAAACCTTATTTATGTTATTTTCAAGCCATTATTGACGGCTACGCTTTTTTACTTTGTTCTTGTTCTTAGTTCTAGGAGAGAAGGGAGGAAATCTATCAGAGTCCTCCTGGAACTCCTCTGGTTCTTTGGTTCTTTATATTGTATATCTATTCTTTTTATCTATTCATCTATGATTTCTGTGACAAACCTCATGCTTGAATAGATCCACCTGTTAGGTTTAGGGTTCAAATAGATTAGAGGGATTAGCCCAACTATAGGATCGTTTGTTGTGATATTTATTAATAGGATGTTCTAAATGCCTATATTCTAGATTAACTACCTAGAAACCTGATGTAAGGAGGTTAGATTGTTTGACCAACCTTCAGACAATCCTAGATATCTTGAATATTTTCTATTAAGCTAGGATTTTACTAGATATACAAGGAGGGTTTTATCATGGGATCCATAGTGAGTATAATTAACTCGCGCATAATGCTTAACTAGCCGCATCGATGGATATTCTCACTGGAAGTCGATCGACGTCGTGTGAAGTGAATCGATCAATATTCATATAGAATATTGATCAACACTGCTATTAATCGAAAGTTCTTTTTTTTTGGTCAATAGATCTACTTAATAGACTTATTTAGTAAAGCAAACACCTAATGAATTTGTTACTTAGTGGTTAAGCTCTTTAATATCATGCATACAATTTTTTAGCACCTATAAGATTATAATCTCCAATACTTGAATAAAAATCCTAGATCTAGCAACCATCCTTCCATCAAACAACTCTCTGCCAAGTTGAACAATTGTCTTGTTCATCTTGTTACTGTTTTATTGAAATTTACTTTCTTTACTGCTTTATAAATTATCCTTCATTTACTGTTTTATTATTTATTTGCCTAAATTACTCATAACTGTTTAGATCTAATTGGTTCCCTACCTCTTTTTGGATTCAATCCCTAAGCACTATAGCTGTACCTCTTTTTTGAGAGAGTAAAGTCACTCCTTAGGGTAATTTGAGTGATATCACAGGTTATTCCGAGAATTCAATGACAAAATCGAGAAATAAGGGGCAAACTGTTGGGGAAAAAATACTTAGGTATCACTTTCCTTCAGCCCCCGGGTCCCCAATAAGGGAATTCTCCAGGTCCTCACTAAGAGGGACTTCGGGTCGGTCCCACGGACCATCCCCCGATCAAGAAAATGGAAAACTTCCAAAAGGGAGAATCTTCCATATGTCTGAATATAGAAGACTTCTACCTATCAAACCGACTAGAATCGGCTTAAAGACGAGTATATAAGGGGTCCTAAACCCCTAGAGAAAGGGATCGACACTTTTTAGATTTTAGGGATAGACTGCTAGAACTATGGTTTATCTTAAGATTCATTGTAACTCCTCTTGTTCTTGTCTATCTAATCAATGAACGCCTCTTCAAGCTTATTATCTCTCTGTTCTCTCTAAATCCCTATATACACATAAGGAATACCTTCAAATATACCTAAGTTATCAGCTCATCTATTGTTATGTGGTACACACAAAGAGCCTACACAAAAATCCCCAAACAAAAGATATGCTTTTATGGCTCTCCTAGGATCTTCTTATCGATGGAGTATCGTTGGTAGATATAAGGCATCAATCGTTATTTTATGATTATCCATGCCTCTTACCGCTTATTCCTCTTAACTGCCGCCGGAACTTATCATGCTTCTGTAGAGCGCGAGAACATCGTTCTTCGGGCACGACAGCGTCCTCTGGATTGTCGTCAAGTAAATTATACGGTGTTGCGGCACAGCAGTCTCTGGAGTAAGCATGTGCCTTCGCATCCCTTTTATTATTTCTTCGTGTCTGAGGTAGTTTTTGGTATAGGAAACATGCATGGAAGCACTGCCAACGATCCTTTCCCAGCATACCAAGAGGTGGTCAAGGTGATGTCTGCCAAAAAATGTTTTGTCAGCAGGACCGGATCTGGGGAGGATGTGGTGGTCATGGGTTTTCATCATACGCCAACAGTGAAGGTGGAGCCATCTTATTCGTCATATGGGAAGAATCCTAAAGATGGGGGTGTGACGATTTTGTTTGCACACCAGTTGGCAGGTGCTGCTCGTTATGCAGGGAGCTTACTCGCTACCTTATTTGAGTTGAACTCGAAATTTTTCCCTCAGGATGGTACAATTCTTCCAGCAGGGGGACCCTTGGAAGTTATGACGGCTATCCAGGGTGGAATTCTCCAGGTAGCTTCTTGCGCATTGCTTTTTATTTTTATTTTTCCTCTTTATGGTTTTAACAAAAGGTCATCTTGTTCCGAGTAGGTTACTTCTCATCTTTATCACTTTGGGGAGCGGTTATCTAATGAGAACCTGATGATCAGTCGCGAAGAACTCAAAGGTTTAAAGCGTCAAGCATCGGAGGCGACAGAGCAATGCATGGCCCGGGAGCTGGAGATTCGTGACCTTAAGGACGAGGTGTGAGAGCTGGAGAAAGTGGCTGAGGCATATTCTGCTGATGCGCTAGCTGCGGATAAGGAGAAACAGAAGTTGGAGGAAATGGAGACTTCCATGCTGAAGATGGCCGTGAATGGAGCAAGGATCGTTGCTAGATGGGAGTTGATTAGGGAGTAGGCGAACGAGCAGAGTCATCTATGGGATTTACCCGGGGCGTTGGCTCAATACAAAATGGTGATCTCGGAGGACGCTAAAAGCATGGGGGGTTCCGCCTCCGTCTTTTGAAGACGAACATGTATCCCACCAATTTTGGATATGGAGCCCTCCATAAAGCCTTGAGAGCTTGGTTTCTTTTAAGGTTTTTGTTTTTATACAATGCCCTTCTTCTTTTGACTGCTGCTCCTTAATTTTTTCATAGTTGCTATGTTGTGGCTTTTTAATAAGGATAACTCTGGCTTTGTCTTGATGCTCCCCCTTTTTTTTTGCTTAGATCATCGGTTGTTGCATTATTTGTTCTGACTTCTTTCGTAGTCAAACTTGTGTTAGAAGAGTATCATCTTGACCTCTTAGGTGAATGTTTTGGAAGTTCCTTATAGGATTCCGGCTTCATGGGTCTAAGATCTTGTGGTCGTCTAAGAGCCCATACGCTTTTGGTATCGAGGTTCCTTGGAACCTTTCTATGCCAGAATTATTGGGTCGTTAGTAGACTTAGGACTCGGAAGTCGTCTTAGCAAACACATGGGGTCCGGACCCTGAAGTCTCTGATAGGACGCGTAGTCTTAGGAATCTGAGGTTAATTTTGAGAATCTGTAGATTATTGACCCTAAGGTCTTTCTGAGCCCGAGGTTCTATTATAGAATCCAGAGTTCCATTATAGTACTACCGGTTCTTGTCGGATCTCGCATTCTACCGCTCGGAAGCTGGTCACTATCGAGGTCCTATGCTGCATGCTGCTTCTGCAGAAGCCACTACCAGACTTTTTAAATAGGTGCTGGTGTGGGTGAAAACCCAAGTGCCAGACTTTTGCTTCTTTCCATGTCTGGTCAAGTAGGAGTTATGAGGTGCTCCCTGACTTTTGCACTATTTTCTCTCTGCGTTTCACATTACTTTTGCAATTTTTTTTTTGGGACCCCGATATGCCTAGGGCTATACAGGGGTTTTAGGTAGTTTTGACAGCATACTCAGGTTTACGGAGACCTATTCCTGCCTTAAGTCTCATACCCGTTTTTTTGTGTGGTCGTACCACGTATCAATGAAGCTTGACTAGGATACGGTTTCATGGGACCTGATCCAGCCGTATATGCCCCTTTAAGTATAGTGGTTTTCTACTACTTTTATAGTCGGAACTATTTTATTGTATAAGCTTTATCCGGAGACTCTTAGCATACATATGAGTAGGAAACCATAATTCTTAAAGAATATATAGTACTAGAGATAAAAATCTAGAAATCGTACTAAGTTGCAAGGGGTTTCGGTAGATGGACTTTGTTTTACCTTTGTTATCTAGTAGCTTGTTGGCTGTAATTTGTCACGGAACCTCATCTCCTTGTTGGAAGGTCCTCGTTGTCCGATCTGGGTCATGTGTCGTCGATTCGATACCTCCTTGGTCACGAGGCCTGGAGTTGTCGTTGATGCGTAGAAGGTTCTTTCTCTTATTGTCTGGATGAAGATCTGGATGACCTCACTTACTTTCTTTTCTGGTTCTCCTCTGGGACCCTTCCCTGATATATTGATCATCATGTCGCTGGCGGATGGGATTTTCCACAGGGATCCTTTGCTGGTGTTAGCTTTGTGCGGGACTTTGAAGGATTTCATGTCCATGCCCTGACGTCGCAGGTGGCTTGCCTCAATGTTTGTGCCCCGCTTTCGGAGGCACCATGGTGGAACTGTGAATTTTGATTTCTCCAGGCTGGGTCTACGACCTTTCTCATGGGAGCGGTTGAAGACCTCGGAAGCTTTTCGGGATCTGGTATTTTTCGGGGACTCGTTGAGGATGAGTCTATCAAACGGCTCTCTGAAGAAGGACTGAAGCTTCTAGGTTCCTCCTCTCTGGCTGGGACACTCTGGGTGTTTAGGTACTCGGCAACATAGGGAGAAAACATCTATACGCTGTCGTCTTTCCTGAGTTGGGGGTGACACTTTTTTATGTTAAATTTGTTGGAACCCCCACATTCAGCGTAGGTCCTTTGCCTTCTCATTAAATATTCTGCACGGTTCCATCGGTTCCCAACCCGCCGTGCATCCTTTCTTGTGCCGGTCTCCGGTCTCTGGTCCCCGTACACGTAGCGTCTGGGACCCGTTCTGTAATTTCTATAAGACCTTGGTATTTCCCTTTAGGTTGGTTTGGTAGCAGGATCAAGAATTCTCCTGGTCTCCCCTGATGGACTTGATGCCCACGAAGTAGGGAACTTCACCAATTGGTGGAGTGTAGACGTTACAGCTCCCATGCCGTGATTCCAGGGTCTTCCCAAGATCATGTTATAGGATGATTGGCGGTCAGTGACGAGAAACTTGCTTGACATGTTGATTCCTTCAGCATAAACTAGGAGAACCACTTCTCCGGCGGTCTGCTTGACTTCTTTGCTGAATCCCACGAGTGGAATTACTTTCCTGGTTAGTGACATGAATCACTCGGTCCTGATATGACATGAATCACTCGGTCCGTGCATGACTTATACCACTTATTTCAGAACCTCCTGATATGACATGAATCACTCGGTCCTGTTGAGGTAGCAAAGCAGTTGCGCTCCATCAGATTTCTTAGGGGTCTTCTTATTTAGGAGGGCCTTAGCCTTTTTTGGAAGAAATTCTCGGAGATGCCCCTTCTGGAGGAATTCGTTGACCTCGATCTTTAGTGCAATGCAATCCTCCGCCTTATGATCGTGGTCGTGGTGGAAATCGCACCAGAGA
This sequence comes from Eruca vesicaria subsp. sativa, assembly GCA_932364175.1. NCBI lineage: Eukaryota > Viridiplantae > Streptophyta > Magnoliopsida > Brassicales > Brassicaceae > Eruca > Eruca vesicaria. The sequence goes on along the minus strand of CAKOAT010725154.1, from coordinate 10,399 downwards.
TCGGGATTCCGGAAGGAATCTGGTGCCTTCATTTTTGAAGGCCATTTAACCTGTGGGCCCCTCTGCCTCAGGGTGTAGATGAGTTCTGGCTTTGATATAGATAGGTGTGAGATGTCTGGCCAAGTGGATACTGACATCCCTTATACCCTCTATGAGGGAAGACTCATGTACCTGCCCCCGTTCTGGCCTCCCTGGTTTTTTGTAGATTTCTGTGAGGGTCTCTCATCCTGATTGTTTCGATCTGTCTGACGGCCTTCTGTTCCTGCTTCTGTTGCGCCTTGGCGCGGTTTGCGACATCTTCCTCCCATTTTACCTGGGCCCAAGATCGAGAGAGCACGTCTTCCATGGTCTTGCACTGATACTTGGTAAATTCTTTGCAGAGGTCCCCGTCTTGAAGCAAGCCTCTCTTGAAAGCTGAGATAGCAGTGGTGATGTTACATCTGGGATCGCTACCTTCTCTTGGTTGAAACGAGCTATGTATTCGCGAAGGGTTTCGACTCGGTGCTGAAGGATCTCGTAGAGGCTAACGGAAGTCTTCTCCAGGTTCCGGCTGATTGTGAATTTCTCCACAAACTTGTCACTAAGGGCTGTGAAGGATGATATGGACCTGGTGGGTAGGTAGGTTGATATGCCACTGCAGAGTGGGTCTGATCAGGGTAGAACCAAATCCTTTGCACATGGTGGCTTCACGAGACTTCCTTGGGAGTGCTACGGCGAGCATCCTTTGTTTACACTGTGCAATGTGGTCGTCTGGATCGCCGGTTCCATCCTACATCTTTATGCTGGGGAAGGAGAATTTCCTCGGCATATCGATGAGGCGATCTCGTCTACAAAAGGGATGTCAGCATAGGACCTGTGATTACTCTTCCGGATCGGAGGTGCTACCCCTGGAAATCTTTCCACCAGAGATTGCATAGCGTCAAACTTCTAGGAGAATACTTGCTCCAGATAGGCGGTCATAAAAGATTTCATCGCAGCTGCCCCTTTGGATGCCTCCTTCTCAGAATCCAACTCGGAATCGCTGGATATCGTCTCGTAGATCTGGGCGTCACCATTCTTATCTTGTGGTGCCCCGGCCTCTTCTGGGGGCTCCCGAACAGTGTTTCCTCCAATGTCGGGCGTGTCTACGCTAGTCATAGGTCGAACTTGTGTGCGGAAGCGACCTCTCTTTTTGCTCGCTGTAATGAGAGCTTGATTCTTATCTCGAAGGACAAGGTTTTTGGATTCGTGTTGACTAAGCTTCTCAGCGCTCTGCTCCAGCCGCTTCGAATGTTTGTCTAGTCTCTCCTTCAAGATTTGGACCTCAGAGAAAGCATAGGATATTTCGTAATTTCCCGAGCCTGATGTAAGTCGGTTATTTGACTCTGTAAGTTGTTAACTTGTCTCTGTGGGAACCGAAATTCTCACCGTCAATTTCCGTAAAACAAGGAAACTTAGGAAAATCCAAATTTTCCAGAGGAACCGGATCTCTGCGAAAGCCAACGACAAGTAACCAAATAAATGCGGAAAATACAAAAAAACATGATAAAACGAATTTATAAACAAAGTCTATCTTATTTCGAATTCGCGTAAGAGAGTTGCGATCTTTAAAAGAGATTACAAATGCTTTGGCCGCAAGGGCCGTCAGCGAGTTATCAACATAAAACCCTAAACCTAGTCGAGTCGCAGCTCGATAAAAAAAGACGAAAAAGATAAGAAAAGAGAGTTCGATTGATTTCGGACTGAACCTTGTGAAAGGCTGCCTACGTACCCCTTTCGAGGATCAAATCGAACGTAGTTCAGTTGATAGAGCTGGTCGAGAGATCGATCTGCCTGGGCGAGTTCGTTTAGTAATTGAGTACCAAAGCCTAGGTTTCTAAGTGCGGAAAATTCTAAGTCTAGAAAAGTTGTAAAAGTCTCAGATGAGAGCTCTGAAATTCGTCCCTTGCTTCTGTCCTCTGCCTCTTTCTTATATACTCCCTTTCTAGGCGGTTTAATCCTTCCATTTCTCCCAGATTCGAGTTTATCGAGAATCTTCCATTTATCTTTATCTTTCTTTTTTTCTCGTTGAAATCTTCTATTTATCCACAAACTTGACATTTATCTTCAAACTTGACATTTATCTCCTTTCTGTGAGTAGATCGTCAAAACTTCGCCATATCTTTAGGCTGGATTTCGTTAAAGTCGCGAGATAGGCTTTTATCGCATTTTAGGACTTTTCGAGCCGTTTGCGATAAATCCATTTTACGACTTTATACGAGATCGTTTCCTGATGTGGTATCGTTTTTAAATAAGTTTCTCGAGTTAATTGTTAAGTTTGGCAATGTTCAATGTTTCGGTTAATCGATGTCGTTTTCTACGATTTACTCGAGGTTTTATTAAAAACGTTTTTTATGATTTTTCACGAAAAATGTCGACTAAATCGTATAATTAGGCAATGTTCGGTGTTTTGTTTAACTGTTGCCATTTTATACGGTTTTCTTGAGTTCCTTCGAGAAAATGAGACTTTACGGTTTATATCGTAAAACTTGGACGATTGGACGGATCGAGATGAAACGAGAGACGTTTCAACCATGGTTCAGAACACAGTCGAGCCGCACGACGTATGCCTTGAGTCGAGGACGTGGGAGATCAAGGCTCGGGATGGTCAGCTCGACGTACGGCGACCTGTTCGGGGAGTGACTAGCTTGCCGTACGGGGAGTGACTAGCTCTCCATATGGCGAGATGTTCAGGGAGTGACTAGCTCGCCGTATGGCGAGCTGGTTTTGGAAGTGACCAGCTCGCCGTACGGCGAGCTGAACCGGTTGGTTCGGCTGGTCGTACTTTGAACTTGGTTCGGTTGAACCTGCTCGCGGTTTTACGGTGGATGCGGTTTTTTGCGGTTTTGCGCTTAACTCGGACAATCGTGTAATCGGTGTTTGTTTTGTTCATTCTCCCGAGATGATGATTTCCAAGTTTTTCCGCGGATTTCCTTTTTCAGAAATTTCTTAGAATTTTATAAAACGGCTTCACGAGTTTTATAAAACATATTTTTTATTTTTACGGAAACTTTTAGCCATTGAATCCGTCATGACCGATTATGACACGAACATCTAGCCCCCCAGCTCGCTAAACCTTGAGCATCTAGCGTGAGGTTCTTGCGAGTGGTTAGGCAGTTTTAGGTGAGTTAGGCGGAACTAATGGTTGGAAAGGTCCGTTGAAAGTGATATTTCCACTCTCCAGGGAGCGGAAAGCGTTTAGGATTAGTGATGTGCCCTGTGAAGGCTACCTACATACCCTATTGAAGGGATCAAGCCTTTCGTAGTTCGTTTTTGAGTTAAGGTTCGTATGACCTGTTTCCTAGCAAGACCTTTACGGTCTGGTTATGTGTATTGGACCTTTGTCGGCCTTGAGACTAGCCTCGTGGGCTGTTTTCTATGGCCAAATGTGAACGTTATAGTTTTTGGACTTGCCGTGTGCGGCTCTGAGTCCCTGCCGCTTTTGCGGCTTTATCAGTTTACGTTTTTATGAGCGTGTTTTTATTCGTATGAATGTAGAGGGAAGAATATGAGGTCATATTGAGGGAGGTCCGCGAGTTGTCGTCTCGCATTCCTTTTCCTTTGTGGATCGCCTTATTCGTTTGCTCGTTTTAGGATGTTTAGTAAATCGAGTGAGCGTTTAGATATAGACGAAGAGACATGCCTTTAGGATCTCAATTCATGCCTTGAGACGTTAGAGACTTACGAGTTTTCGTCTCGCATCTAAATCTTTGTGTAGATCGTCCGGTTCGTTTACTCAGAGTGTTTTGATTTTTCGCGAGTGTTTAGTTGTGGGCGAAGAGACATGCCTTTAGGATCTCAATTCATGCCTTGAGACGTTAAAGACCAGTGTGCTGAGTTTAGGGCAAGACCTAGGTTTACTTTCGGATTGAGGCTATGCGATGACTAGCCGGATCTTGTTTTGCCTGTTGCAATTTTAACCTGATTTCGTATCGATTTAAATTCTGTGATATGTTCTCGGCTTATACGACTTTTCTGATCAAAATCGAGCAACCCCGAAGGTGCTGACCAAAATTTGGATTTCTTTTATAGCGCGCTATTTTATCCTAGTCGGATGTATGTGGACCAATGGGTCTATGCGTATGTTTAGGAAGGCTAGAGTGCTCAACGGGGCCAATCGTTGAGCGTTTGTGATTTTATAGTCGCAGAGGGACTTTATGAAATATTTCTCTAAGACTTTAGGCAACGTCTTGCCGGTTCTTTTCAAAATATTTGGTGCATAAGTTTTTAGTCGAAACGACCAAGTGATTTTTACTGTGGATGTAATTTCCGGATGTTTGAAATTCGTTTTTACGCTTTTTGATAGTAGAGAGATTTTGTAATATTCTAACTTTACCTTTATTAAAAAGTTTCAAAAATTTCGATTACAAAGCGAATATTTTAAACTTTGGGAGTATACGAATACTCGTATTCGCACCAACTCCCCCCGGTTTCGGAAAGGGGGATAGCTGAACTCGTCTTTAGGCGAGCTGCGTATGTATTCCTTTCAGAAATCAAGCCATCTTGCAGTTCTGATTTTTGGTGCGAGTATGTTTACTCGGCTGTCGCAGACTTCTCAATCACTTTACTCGTTGGATCGGCGTCTTTGTCAGGGTTTGTCTCCTCCGGTTGGGTTTCGATGGGTTCGGAGGCTTGCTGCTTCTCGACCGTTACTGGTTTGGGGTCGTTTTCCGCGGTTGGCGGTGTTAACTTCGCCCTTTTTGGTTTCACGATTGCAACCGCCAATTTCCTTAGTTTATGTTCAGCTAAAAAGCACGACCGCGACTGTCTCTGGCATCACCAAATTGCTGCGACTCCCGTAGGGGTCGGAAACTTGATGCCTAGGTGGTATGTCGATAGAACCGCCTTCATGGAGTTTATAAAGGGCGTGTCCATGATCACGTTGTAGATGGCTGGAAAATCGACGACCGCCAAGTTAACGATTTTCGTTACTTCTTTCGCGGAGACCGGAAGCCCGATCGATCCTAGAGTCATAGCCGTTTTGCCTGAGAAACTGGTCAACGGCTTTGGTGTTGGCTCGACCTCCGATAAATCAATTCTCATTCGCACCAACGTGTTGCGGAAGATTACGTTGATGGTGCTTCCAATATCGACCAGGATTCGGGCGACTTCTAAGTCGCTTATGACTAAGTCGATGACGAGAGGATCGGTGTGTGCTTGATCGATGCCGCCGGTTTCCGTGTCATCGAAAGTGATTACTCTCTTCGGAGTGTCATCCAATGGTGTGTTCCAACTCGACCGTTTTCTGCTTTTTGTTGGTGGGAGTTGATGGACGAGATGCTATCGCTGTAGTATTGCGATTCGCCGATGATCATATTGACCCTTTGGCGGTTGGCGTCATTACCTTTTTCGTTTTTCTTTGTTCGCGTTTCTCGTCCTGTTGGTTCCCTTCAGGCAGAGTTTCCGCTCGCGAGTTCCTATCGGTTTTCGGGGGGCGATCTGAATCGCGGATGAGGTCCTTCACGCTGGATACCTTGGAGAGTTCTCCCGCGAGCAACTTTGCGGCCAGTCTGGCGCCAAGAACTTTGCAGTTTACAGTAAAGTGCCCGCGAGTCTGGTGGAGATCGGAGAAGGAATTTTCGTCGTAATTCGAATTCCTCGACCACGTGTTCCCTGCAGTTCGCCCCTGCTCAGATCCAGAATTGATGGCGTAGTTGTGCCCCCCTTGGAGATCATGTCCCTCGTGATGGTCGAATTTTTCGTTACGAGGGTTTTTCTTTCTCAGCTTCTACTCGGACGCGATGTCCTTTGCAGACGACTTCGCCGGCTTATGCTGTTCAGACAGGATCTTAGTCTCCTCTTCGATGGTTATGTAATCGGTAGCTTTGTGGAGCGCGTCCTGGATCGTCCGCGGTTTCTCGAGAGTTATCCACTTTCGAAACTTCGACTTGAACCAATTCGATTTTCTGAGCGCGTCGATGGCGGCTCTGTCAGCGGCTCTGTCACTTATTCCGCTAACTTTAGCTATGATAAGTTTGAACTTTCTCATGAAGTCACGGAGAGGCTCGTCTTCCTTCTGAGACAAGCTCTAGAGGTCGGCGTCGGAAGTTTCCTGATTTATAAACATCGAGTATTGCTTCAGGAATTTGGAAGCAATCTGGCAGAAACTCCCGATTGAATTCCGCTTAAGCTTGGCGAACGACTCGAGCGCTGCTCCTTCTAGGTTTTCGACGAAAAGACGGCATTAGCCTGTGTCTTTTTCGCCATCCTTGAGCTTGGCTCGTCCCATGGTTATCTGGAAGGCCTGCAGGTGCGCTTTGGGATCGGTCCTCCCGTCGTAAGTCGGCACTCTAAGCTTTCCAGGATCGGGCAGTTTGACCTCGGTGATGTGAGACATAAAAGGCATTTTTCGAGATTCGTATAGCAGCCGATCTATCTCGGGCGCAGCGCTGGTAGCATGGTGAATTTGAGACTTCATCGCTTTTACCGCTGCAGCCGTTTTAGTAATGTAGTCGCGGAGATCGCGAATCTCAGTTAGGTCACCAGTAGTTTTACGACCTTGTCGGCGTTTGCTGCGGGTAACTCGAGAGCGTTCCTCGGCCGTTTTTGCGCGTTGCACGCAGTAGAGCTCCTCCTTGTTCTCAGTAAGAGAACGCTCGGGAGAGGATTCCGGCTGAGGGCTACGATTGTTCCTCCTCCTTGGATGGACGTCTGCGTCTTCATCCGACGGATCCGTAAATTAAGGAACTTAGGGAAAACCCTAATTTCCCAGAGGACCCAACTATCTGCGGAACCGCACAAAAGCAATCAAGTAAACGATGAGAATAAGTAAAAGATGTTAAAAACGAAATTGAGAGCAAGAAGGAGTCTTATTCCGATTCTGCGTAAAAGTGGTACAACAAGGTAAAGCCTTGGCTACAAGAGCTGACGGCTAGTTTCCTAGTTCTACCAACCTAAGTCTAAACCCTATTTGAGACGCAGCTCGATAACAAAAACGGAAATATTTCTAAGTGCTACGTTTTGGTGGTGAGAGCTCTGAAAGTCGTCATTTTTCTTCCGTCCTTGGCCTTCATCTTAATATCCCTCCTTAGGCGGTTTAGTCCTTTTTTGTCCAGATTCGAGTCTATCGGAAATCTTCCATTATCTCGATCTTTCCATTTTTCTTCAAAAATCTTCTATTTATCTTCAAACTTGACATTTATCTTCTTTCTGCAAGTAAATGGTCAAGCCGTCATTGTATCTTTTGGCTGGACGTCGTATAAAACCGTGGACAGGTTTTTATCGCGTTTTAGGACTTTCCGAGCCATTTTTGCGATAAAAACCGTTTTACGATTTTAGACAAGATCGTTTCCTGATACGATGCCATTTTATAATACTTTTCGAGTTAACCATATAGTTTGATAATGTACGATGTTCCGTCTAATTGCTGCCGTTTTATACGATCTTCCCGAATTCTTACGAGAAAAGAAGACTTTTACGATTTTTATCGTAAAAATCGAATGTTAAGACAGATCGAGATGAAACGAGAGACGTTTCAACCATGGTACAGAGCACGATTGAATCAAAGGACGTATGCCTTGCGTTGAGGATGCGGGAGAGTGAGGCTTGGGAAGGTCAGCTCGATGTACGGTGAGCCGAATCGGGTTGGTTCAGCTCGCCGTACGGCGAGCTGAACCGTCTTATTTGGCTTGTCGCACGTCGAACTGGTTCGGTCAAACCTGCTCGTAGTGTGGCGGATGCGGTTTTTGCGATTTTTCACTTAACTTGGGAAATCGTGTAATCGGAGATTGTTTTGTTCGTTTTTCCGAGATGACAATTTCCAAGTTTCGCGCGGATTTCCTTTGTTTGGAAAGTCCTTAGAATTTTATAAAACAACTTCTCGTGTTTTATAAAACGTATTTTTATTTTTGCGGAAAATTTTAGTCACCCCAACAATGCACGCACCAAATCCCCTATATATTAATTGAGGATCATTTTAAAAGTTATAACCTTAAGTTTATACTAATTAAAAAAATCATATCTTATGTGGCAGTTCTCTATGAAATTCTAGTTAGAAGACTTATATATCACCTCATATAAAGCATAGTTTTAAAACAAAGGCTGTTGGTCTGATATGAGACATATTAAACAAGATAACATATCAAACTAAAGCTCATATATGTTCTTTCCTTAAATAAAACCTACGGAATTACCTAATGTAATTAAGATATATATGACTATTAATGATTTTAAATAATAAAGATTTGTTAACAATCTGTATACTTTTTATCATTTTTGTTTATTTTTTTATTATTAAAATGAGTTACACAACTACACTAATCATATAATAAAAATTTAGATTTTTTTATATATGTTGTGTTTTGAAATTTTCAACTAAAACTATTAAAAATCTCACATAAACTTTTGTAATCAAGGTCTAAATTTTTTTTACTATAGTAAGTTACAATGATTTTAAAATCATATAAATAAATAATTTTATTTTAATAGGTGTTATGTTTTAATATATATATATATATATATACATATATATATATATATATGTATATGTATATATATATATATATCTCTCATATCGTAATAAATGATTTTATTTAAACATAATTATAATTTAAAATTTGACTTAATTATTATAAAAATTACTTTTATTTAAAAACTAGTTTTTGAAATATTATTTTCTCATATTATTAGAGAAATAAATAAATTATATTAGATTACTTTTGAAAATTTATATATTTTAAATCTGAATATTCTACCAACTGCTTTTTAAGAAAGCACTAGAGAACTTGATAATGTTATACCAATTAAGCCATGTGACACATCATTTATTTTCCATTAATGAACCGGATCCCTCAAATTATAACTTTTGATCTACAGTTCTAATTACATTTGTTTCTGATCCTATGTATAGATAATTATATAAAAATTCCAGAATTTCAAATACATATAATAACAATCATATGTAAATTTTAAATTTGTGAATACTAAAATCTTACATTTTAATTACATACACTCACCCTGTGCAAAGCGCATGTCTTATCCTAGTATTAACTGAATGGGAGCTCTGGGATCCCACCTGAAATCCAAGAAAACAACGAAAGAATTAGATATGAGTCATCAGCAACCAGAAAGAAGGGGAACCTCTTACCCCAAATACGTCTGTGACGTAAAGCCGCCTGGCTCACCAAGAAGGAAATCCATCTGAATCGCTTCGGAATATCTAGGGCCAATTTCACCAAAGCCTCGCTAGAAAAGCCCACCGGTCTAGCCACTTCTACAAAACGAAATAGATAAATTAAGAAAGAGAGTAACAAGGCAAGAGATCATCCAAAAACTGGCAAGGGACTAACCTACAGGGTGCCACAACAATGGATATCTAGTAGTCTTGTTGATTATCATGAACACGTATCTCCTGTTCCATAGATCACCAGAGGGGAAACTGCCATGAACATCTCGGGGCGGCTCATTCACTGGAGGCCCGCCATTGCAAGGCCAAATTTGGTACAACCCCTTCTTGTCCGTTAGAGGGACAAAGCTATTGGAATATAAGATCTCGGATATTCCGAACAGAATGTCATGAATGGCGATCAGCGTAAGCCACGACGATGGTGAAAGTTGTGAAGGAAAAAAAAACAAAATACGTTAATACCTCCGCTATTAAAGACGGGATATTACCTCTAAAGCCCACCTCCAAATAGTCTTCAATAGCCACCTCGCCGACACCACCGTCCACTGCACGCTTAAACTCTCAAGCACACCTCAGCTCCACTGATTCAGGAATCGAATACTTTCTTTGGGATCTCAACCAAGTCCCATTCTCTGATATCTGACCTAGGTCCATCGTCATCTTCTTCATCAGACATGCGAAAGAGTCGGCGCCGTAGAGGAGCCCTCGGGGTCGCCTCACTGCTCATCTCAAGAATGGCTTCAGGAGACATCGAAGGCAAAGAAAACAGGTCAATAAAAGAATGACGAGGCCTAGCACATCGGCCAACACTAGAGGCTGGGAACATTTGGAAATTGGTTTGATTTCTCATCTCACCAAGTACGAAAGAAGGATGTTTTAAGCCTAAGTTGTTATCTTCGGTGGAGGCAAGGTGCTAATATATACATCCGGTCTGAAACCCTCCATCGGCTCCAAAAATGGAAGGGAATATCTCCCAAAAAGTTAAATATTCGAAAGAAGGAAAGGAAAAAATAGGGGATTTAGAAATTTTTTCGTTTTCCTACTTCAAAAAAAAAGGAAATTGTGGGAGTCGATTTCACCCTACTGTCAAATAAATCGTAAATAAGGAAACTTCGGGAAAACCCTAAGTTTCCAGAGGAACCGGCTATCTGCGAGAACCGCACAACAAAGATTAAGATGACTAAAACACTTAGAATAAAAACGAAAATAAGAGAGGTTTGAAAGCAAGAAGGTTCTTATTCCGAATCTGCGTTGAAC
>CAKOAT010724043.1:180251-272184 GCA_932364175.1 Eruca vesicaria subsp. sativa | reverse complement strand
GATCTTTCCATTTCGCCCAGATTTGACTAAATCGGGAATTTTCCATTCTTCTCGATCCTTCCTTTTCTTCTGCGGAAATCTTCTATTTCTCTTCAAACCTTCCTTTTATCTTTAAACTTGACTTTTATTTTCCTTCTGCGAGTAAACCGTCAAAACGTTATCAAATCTGCGGGTTTGATTCCGTTGAAATCGCGAGATGTGTTTTTATCGCGTTTTAGGTCCTTCCGGGCCGTTTTGCGATAAAAACCGTTTTCCGACTTTTTACGGGATCGTTTCCTGATCTGATGTCGTTTTTCATAAATTTCTCGAGTTAATCGCAAGATTTTACGATTTACTCGACTTTTTATTAAAAACAAGTTTTTTGCGACTTACTCGGCGTTTTTTATTAAAAGCGCGTTTTTTATGATTTCAACGAGAAATCTCGAATAAATCGTATAGTTTAGGCAATGTTCGGTGTTTCGTTTAACCGTTGCCGTTTTATACGATTTCCTCGATTTCTTTCCGAGAAAATGAAGTTTTACGGTTTTTATCATAAAACTTGAACGGTAAGTCGGATCGAGATGGAACGGGAGATATTTCGGCCGTGGTTTAGAACGCGACCTTGTCGAAAGACGTAAGTTTCGAATCGGGAACACGGGAAATCGAGACGCGGAGTGTCCGGGAAGTCTCTAGTTCGCCCATCGGCGAACTAAGCCGGTCCGGCTTAGTTCGCCGATGGGCGAACTAGTCGAGCTTGTCCTAGTTCGCCCATCGGCGAACTAAGCCGGGCCGGTTTAGTTCGCCGATGGGCGAACTAGTTTCGTCTAGTTCGCGTTTTACGACTTTTTCGGTTTTTTGCGGTTTCGTAAAACGATTCTCGAGTTTTATAAAACGATCTTCGAGTTTTAGAAAACGACCTTCGAGTTTTATAAAATGATCTTCGAGTTTTATAAAACGATTCCTCGAGTTTTATAAAATGATCTTTGAGTTTTATAAAACGATCTTCGAGTTTTATAAAACGATTCTCGAGTTTTATAAAACGATTCTCGAGTTTTATAAAACGATCTTCGAGTTTTATAAAATGATTCCTCGAGTTTTATAAAACGATCTTTGAGTTTTATAAAACGATCTTCGAGTTTTATAAAACGATTCTCGAGTTTTACAAAACGATTCTCGAGTTTTATAAAACGATTCTCGAGTTTTATAAAACGATTCTCGAGTTTTATAAAACGATTTCTCGAGTTTTATAAAACGATTCTCGAGTTTTATAAAACGATTTCTCGAGTTTTATAAAACGATTCTCGAGTTTTATAAAACGATTTCTGGAATTTTATAAAATGATTTCTCGAGTTTTATAAAACGATCTTTCGAGTCTTATAAAACGATTCCTCGAGTTTTATAAAATGATTTCTCGAGTTTTATAAAACGATCTTTGAGTTTTATAAAACGATCTTCGAGTTTTATAAAACGATTCTCGAGTTCTATAAAACGATTCTCGAGTTTTATAAAACGATTCTCGAGTTTTATAAAACGATTCTCGAATTTTATAAAACGATTTCTCGAGTTTTATAAAACGATCTTTTGAGTCTTATAAAACGGTCTGCGAGTTTTATAAACGACTTTGAGTTTTATAAAACTATTCCTCGGGGTTTATAAAACTGTTCTTTTTGTATTTTCGCGGGGAGTTTTGGCTATTAATTCCGTCGTACCGATTTTGACCCCAACAGTATATATTTCATAATTCATGTTACCATTGAATGCTTAGAACCATATTCCATGTATGCTTACAAATGTAACATCTCAAGCTTGATTTGAGTACTATAAGTTTATAAATAATTCAAATTTAGAAAACTCAGAACTCTAAGTGACTATTGTTTTAATAATGTGTACACCCATGGAAATCAAACTACGACAAAAACATTTCTTATTTTGCTCCGGGATGGCATTGAGTCAAAATTATAATATTGCGTTAGTTATAAAAAATTTCGAAGCTCTATGTTAAAAGAGTGAAATCTACGGAATTTTTTTCCTGATATTATATTGCTCAACGTATTGAAATAGTGTAATTTATATAAATGTATTGAAAGTTCTATATTTCTAATAACCAAATCGTTCCTAAAAATGTAGATATGTGTTTTTTTTGGTCGTATATCAATGTGTATACTATAAAACCTATGCAGTAAAGGTATAAATATATTGACATCAATAATTTCCTAATAACATATGCACATTGTATCAAATAGGTTCACATGATTGCAATCCTTGATGTGCAATCCAAATGTTTGCCCAATATGAATAACCATTGAATGTATAAATGATATGTATGGAATTGATTATGTAGATGTATATGAATTGGTGTTTATATAGAAGTATCAATGTATAACCTATTAATTGAATAAGTTATATAAAGAAATGTGTATGTATGACAACAAAGTATAAATCTAAGTAGCGTTTTTTTTTTTCAAATTCGGATATAGAATCGGTTTTGGCAAAGAAGTTCCAAAACTTCTTCATTAAATAGTTACGAAATAAATATATAACCATAATCAATTCCATACATATCGTTTATACATTCAATGGTTATTCTTATTGGGCAAAAAATTGGATTGCACATCAAGGATTGCAATCATGTGAACCTATTTGATACAATGTGCATATGATATTATGAATTATTGATGTCAATATATTTATACCTTTACTGCATAGGCTTTATAATATGCACATCGACATACGACAAAAACACATATCTACATTTTTAGGAACGATTTGGTTATTAGGATTATAGAACTTTCAATACATTTATATAAATTACACTATTTCAATACGTTGACCAATGTATATTAGAAAAGTTTACTTCCGTAGATTTCACTCTTTTTAACAAAGAGATTCGCAAATTTTTATAACTAATGCAATATTATAATTTTGACTCAATGCCATCCCCGAACAAAATAAGAAATGTTTTTGTCGTAGTTTGATTTCCATGGGTCTACACATTATTAAAAAATAATCACTTTGAGTTCTGAGTTTTCTAAATTTAAATTATTTATAAATTTATAGTACTCAAATCAAGCTTGAGAAGTTACATTTGTAGGCATACATGAAATATGGTTCTAAGCATACATTGGTAAATTATGAAATATATACATGAATTTTGTTAGGCTCATACATAGGTTACACAGCCAGAAGCTTAAACGTGAGATATCTAACAGTGCTCCACAGGGATTAGAATAAAAATAATTGATGCAAACTTCATAGTCATATGTAAATTACAATGGTCTAGCAAAGCAATCGCTAAATGATTATATGAGAAAACATGATTTGCAAGAATAGAGAAAATTCGTACGCAAAATAATGTTATCACTCTTTTACTTATTTTTCAGAATGGTGTTCGATTTCAAATTTAGTAGTTATTCACTCTTGTGTGTTTTGTGGATGTTATTGGACGGTAAATTTATTATGGAGGTTAGAAAATAAAATAGTTTTGTGATCATAAGTGGAAGAGTCCACGGATAATATCACCAAACCATTTTAGTCAAAAAAAGAATCACCAAACCATACGAACTCATTATTTTAGTGTCACCAACATTATATTACATTTAAGTTATATCAATGGCATTGTTTGTAATTAGTCTAGATAATAAAGAGTATAGATAAAAAGAAGCTAAGAATGAATGTCATGCTGACACATTCGCAAATGGCAGTGATGTAAATATATTACAAAATAAAGGTTACTCTCCAAATTTGCTTCTCTTATTTATATATATATATATATATATATATATATATATTTTATAATCAGAACCGAGTATGAGATTTAGGGGACCCTAGGTGATTTACTAAAGATTTCAAATATTAAAATAAAAAAAAATTCGGGGTCTACATGTAAGCACTATCCAATGTCATACTTGTCATCATTTTTCTTTTGCTTATTTAACATAGTATTATTTCCAGGATAACTGTGTCAGGCGTCGACCTTTGACACTAGGTTTTGTCTTATGGTATGTGGTCCTCTGCAAGCATGAAGATGCATATACTGGCTCTAATTACAGCTGAAAGACTTGTTTCAGCTAGGATTCCTTGTTATGTAAGCTACTGGGAACGCGCAGGAAAAGTAATGTTAGCTTTCATCTATCTTCATATTTTTTTTTGGTTTTAGCGACTAATCAAAACTTTTTTTCTTTTATGTAGGATATTTTCTTCCCTACAGAAGAAGAAATGAGTTATCCTATTCCCATGGACGGTAATGTAACGCTCTCCTCAGGAATCTCTCATGATGAGGAAGGCAACCTATATTATCAATGCTAGGAATCGTATGGCACTAGTTTTGGCGTTGAGGGCTGATATCACTCAAATATTTAACCCTAAGGAGTGAATTGCTCTCTCAAATAATAGGTTCAATCATAGTACTTAGGGATCGAATCCAGAGAGAGCAGGAGCACACAATAGACTATAGAAATCAAAGTTAAGCTAGGTAAAAAATTTATAAAACAGTAAATAAAAGCAATGTGAACAAAGTAGTTGTTCGATTGGTTGAAATTATAAACAATAAGGAGAAATAGCTAGTCCTAGGGATTTATCAATCAAGAGATTCAAAACAACAATTCAAGATGCTAACAGCTTATAGATTCATTCTAGAACTCGATTTTAATAAGTAAGTAATCCATCTATCAATGCAATTACTAATCAGATGTCTAAGTCATTGTTCCACCTTTCGCATGCGAACAAGAAGTGAGTATCGATCGATACTATGGCCTAAGTGTCGATCGATATTACCTCAGACAAGCATTAACGACCTAATCGATTATGTTCAACTAGATTCCTAGACCAATTCTCATATGCGCCTAAGTATCTAATCCAGCAGGATTCGGGTTCCGTTAATTGACTGCACTTTCGTGCATCTCAATTGTCCTATGATTCTAGGTTCAAGCAATCAGTCACACTATCGTGATATCCTAATTACTCCAGATCCTAGTATTACAAATCACCCTGGTGTAGAGATATATATATATTCTAGCAATCCTAATTGATATTCTGTTTGACATTAAGCTCATGAAATCCCTAAACCTAACAAGATGAACTACTCAGACATGATAGAAGAAACACAAATCATAGTCTGAATAATAATAGAATAAGAAAATAAAGATAATTCCAATGGAGTTCCAAGAGGACTCTGAAGGAGTTCTCCTCTTCTCTCCTCACTAAGAACAATGAAACAAAAGATGAAAAAGAAAGCGTTGATAGCGTAGCCGTCAACAATGGCTTGCAAATAACATAAATAGGGTTTCTGGTCGTCCAAGGGTATTCTGGTAATTTAGGTTTTTTCTGGGCTTCAATTGGTCATGAAATATACTCGTCCCCCCTTCTGTCATCCATATCGATCGATATGAAGTGTCTCTCATCGATCGACATGCACATATCTTCTCGGCAGCTTTCTCTCGCGAGGCAGACTGACCACTCTTCAGTAAAATGGGCATAACTTCTGATCTAACCGTTGGATTGACCCCAAACCGGTGGAATTGGAAATCTAACTCAAAGCTATATCTTGTGTCAAAAGATCAGCTAAATCGAACCATGGGAAGGTCTCCATCCATATCTAAATTAACATCTGACGCGTCTGTGCAGTTCTGCACTTAAAGGCTCCAAAAGACTCTAAAATCACCATATTTCTCCAGAACGTACCTGAACCTGTAAATACTCTAAATAGACTCTATATTGTAGTAAATATACATAAAAACATATCAATACCATGACCAAAAGTGGGTCAAAATCATGGTATATCAAGGGCCATTCCAGAATCTACGCCAATTTGATAACGTGCTATGTCGAAATAACTGTCGTCTGAGAGAGAGAGATGCGCTTATCCTTTTCTTTGAGAGAGATATTTTGTCTTTTGTTAAACATCTCAGTTGTGTGGATATGAATCTTCACTACTTTGTCTTTTATTAATCTCGAGTAGACTGAAATGTGTTAATGATTCCTATATCATTACTATCCACTCTATTGTTATTTCAATTCATCTTTCATAGTTTTTTATGCGTTTGTCAATGCTTCTACTTCATCTTTCATAAATTTTAACACAAAAAGATGAACGCAGATGTAGTTTTTGTTTACTATTCGGATTGGATCAAACCGAAGATCCAAATTTACAGTGTTAATTGTAGTTAGTGGTTTATTTCAGATAGTTAATTTGTGGAAATTATTCAACATAAATCAATATAATTTTGGGTTTTAAAATGATTGACAACTACAGAATGACAAATGTGACATCACCACATGACTAAGCATCTGACTTGGAACTTTTGATAGTGTTCTTTGTGATCCTACCCATGAGTTTCTCTATCATATAATTTACATCATTAGCCTCCAGCAACTTAACTCTCAATAATTGTTGGCTACTTGAAATATTGGCTACCATATCCTTAGTCATGCAAATTAAAGTAATGTATACTTAACGATAAGAAATATATGTTATTCATGATAACATCTCTCAGTTTAATAATATTACTAGATTTTGATTTGTACAGCCGTGCGGGTATTTAAAAAAATATATTGTTAAAAAAATTTCATACATGACTGATTATATATATTTTTATCCTTGCAATACTAAATATGGTTTTATAGTTTACATGCATCAGTTTTATTAATTGTTTTAAATTTTCATCTTTTTAGTTGTTTAAATATATATATATATATATATATATATGTATGTATGGGTTAGAATTGAAATGCATATATATATTATTGATTTTATGTTTATATAATATTTATTTTTATTATAATATTCTATTATTTATGTTCAATATACGTTTTTAGTTCTTGATAATTTATAAATAGGCTAGATGATATTTTATTATAAATTTATACATATTTTAGATGTTAGGGATATACATATTTTGAAGTTATTAATAAATATTTAGATTTGTATTTATTAAAAGGTTTACGAAGAGAATTATGCTATAAAAAAGGAAAATTCTCATAATTAGAATTTCATATACGAATTAGTTCCTTATAAATAGGTAGAGTAACTTTTATTTTGAATACTAGGTGTTTTGCTGCATTATGTGCATAAATAAAAGGTTTTAAAAATAAAATTATATTTCAAGTCAAAATTTAGTTAATTTTTAAATATATTGTTTACATTATTAATTTTACGTCAACTATATGTAAAAAATAAGATAAAATAAACAACTTTTATTTAATTTATATATTAAATAATATATATGTATATATTTAAAACTAAATTATGGAAAAAACAAATTTTTTTTTTCTTTTTTTTGGGTTAAAATATGTTAAATCAGATTATATACAATTAAGAGAAAAAAATTTAGGTATATAATTAAAAATATAAAATTAAATAATATTCTAAAATTTATAGTTGTCATAAATAAATTAACGGTATTGGGATTAGAAAATTATAATTTCTATAAAAACCCGCATAAAATTTTGCAAATTGTTTTTAATAAAAATTATATAACTATAAAAGTAGACTTGAAAAATATATCAAAATTTGTAAATATTGTTATATTTCTATTTTTACTATTATATTATTTATTTTTATGTTAACGATAATTTGTGAGTTATTACCATATTCTAAAAACTTACCAAAAATATATTCACATTAATGTAAATGTACATGTCACAATTAACTCCAAGCCATGTCATCTTTATTAGTGGACATGTCATCATTTTTTGGTAAAATTGATTGTAGTGATGACACATGTCAAAATCACTTTACAAATAATATATAAGGGATATGTATAGCACTAGGTTAAGACCTGCGCTTTTCGCATGATGAAATTAATATTAATAAAATTAACATAAGAATGACTAAATCGTATACAGAGGTAAGAGTTTATGCTTTGGATGGTAGGTTAGAACTATATGCATTGGTGTTTATATAGAAGAATCAATGTATAAACTATTAAGGGAATAAGTTATATAACGAAATGAGTATATATGAAACAAAGTCTAGATCTAAGTGGCGTTTTTTTCTTTCAAATTCTTGTGGGAACCGAAATTCGCACTGTCGATTTTCCGTAAAATAAGGAAACTTAGGAAAACCCTAATTTTCTAGATGACCCGGATCTCTGCGAGAACCAACGACAAGTAACCAAATAAATGCGGAAAATATGAAAACATGATAAAATGAATTTATAAAGAAAGTAGATCTTATTTCGAATTTGTGTAAGAGCGTTGCGATCATTACAAGAGATTGTAAAGGCTTTGGCCGCATGGGCGGTCAGCAAGTTACCTAGTTCTAGCAACATAAAACCCTAAACCTAGTTGAGTCGCAGCTCGATAACAAAAGACGAAAAAGATAAGAAGAAAGGTTTTGATTGATTTATGACTGAACCTTATGAAAGGCTGTCTACGTACCCCTTTCGAGGATCAAGCCGAACGTAGTTCAATTGATAGAGCTGGACAAGAGATCGAACTACCTGGGCGAGTTCGTCTAGTAATTGAGTGCCAGTCATAGAAACCGAACTTGTCGAGAATAGAGCCTGAGTTTCTAGATGCAGAGAGTTCTAAGTCTAAAAGAGTTGTAAAAGTTTTGCTTCCTCTTGACTTCGACCTTATGCTTATATACTCCTTCTCTAGGCGGTTGGTCTTTCCTTTTTCGCCCCGATTCGCGCTTATCAGAAATCTTCCATATATCTTGATCTTTCCATTCTTCTTTGGAAAACTTCTATTTTGTCTTCAAACTTTACATTTACCCGTTCCTGCGAATAGTGATATCTTTGGGCTGGATCTTGTCTAAAGTCGTGAGTGGGCCTTTATCGCGTTTTAGGACTTTCCGAGCCATTTTGCGATTTAGCCGTTTTACGATTTTAGACGAGATCGTTCCATGATACGATGTGTTTTCATAAAATATCTCGAGTCAATCGTATAGTTTGGCAATGTCCGGTGTTTCGTTTAATCGTTTCTGCTTGATATGATTTACTCGGGGTTTTACGAGAAAACAAGTCTTTAGCGGTTTTTTTTAATAAATATCTCGAGTTAATCTTATAGTTTGGCAATGTCCAGTGTTTCGTTTAACTGTTTCCGTTTTATACGATTTACTCGAGGTTTTACGGGAAAAATCATTTTGCGGTTTTTATCGTAAAACTCCAACAGTAAGATGGATGGAGACGAAACGAGAGACGTTCCGATCACGGTTCAGAGTATGATCGAGTCAAGGGGCAAGGACGGTTTGGTTCAGCTCGACAAGACGAAGAACTGGTCAAGCACGGCCAGCTCGTCGGTTGGCAAGCTGGATGGGTCAGTTCAGCTCGCCAACAGGCGAGCTGGTCAAACACGGCTAGCTCGCCTGTTGGCGAGCTGGTCAGTTGTTCGGTTTCGATCGTTTCTCGTTTTCTTGACCCGAGATCATTTCGGAGAATATAAGGAGAATTAATCGTAGACGTTGATTACGAGGTTACCGTTTTTGACCCCAACAAACAAGGAGGTCTTTTTTGATTATTTCATACTTCGATACGAGTTTTCCGTAACTTCGTGTCTCCGTAGAAAGTCTTTAGTTTCTTGTACGCTTTTTCTGGGACTTTTAGCCATTGATTCCGCCGTGACCGATTTTGACCTCAACAGTTAGCCCCCCAGCTCGTTAGAACGTTGAGCTTCTAGCGTGAGGTTCTAGCGAGTGATTAGACAATTTTAGGCAAGTTAGGCATGGTTGAAAAGTTCTGTTGAGAGTGGTCTTCCCACTCTCATTGGAATGGAAAGCGGTAGAATTGGGTCTGCGCCTAGTGAAAGCTGCCTACGTACCATTTTGAAGGGGTCAAGGCTTTCGTAGTTCATCTCAGAGTTAAGATTCGTATGACATGTTTTCCAGTGAGACCTTTTTAGTCTAGTTATGCGTAGAGATTATCGAACATGGGATATCGATGATGTTTTGTATCAGCCTCGAGACTTGCCTCGTAGGCTGTTTGCTTCGACCAAGTGTGGCCATTATATTTTTGGACTAGCCGTATGCAGCTTCAAGTCCGTGCCGCTTTTCGGCCATTTTTTTTTAAATTGTATTTTGCATTTTAAGAGAAAGTTTGTATTTGTATGAATGTGGAGGGAAGACTATGAGTTGTCATCTCATAGTCTAACTCTTTTTTGTAGATCGTCCTATTCGTTTTCTCTTTTAGGATGCTTGGAATCTCGTGAGCGTTTGATATGGATGAAGAGACATGCCTTTAGGATCTCAGTTCATGCCTTGAGACGTTAGAGACCAGTGTGCTGGGTTTAGGGTAAGACCTAGGTTTACTTTCGGTTTTAAGGCTTTGCGATGACTAATCGGCGTTTGTTTTGCCTGTTGCTATTTTAACCTGATTATGTACCGATTTAAAGTCCGCGATAGGTTCTCGGCTTATACGACTTGTCTGGTCAGATCGAGCATCCCGAAGGTGCTGACCAAAATTTAGATTTCTTTATAGCGCTATTACCCTTGTGTCGGATGTATGAGAGCTATCTCTATGAGATAACTTAAGTTTGTTTAGGATTGTTGCGAGTTTGTTGTGATCAGCAACAAACTTAGGCGGTAGATGTTACCGTTGCTTAGAACTTCACGAAGGATACGTATCTTAAGAAGTTTTGTATGTTTTATAGTCGCGGATGGACTGTTGGGTCTTCCAAGAAGGTGATTTTATCGAGGAAGGTATTTTTGTCGAAAAACTGTTCTTCAGGCGTCTGTGACGTCTCGCGATGTCGAAGATTGTTTTTTCTTTCATATTCCGTGTTTCATGTTCGAAACGTTCGCAGGGTTGAAGATGTTGTGCGGTGTTGCAAGGGTTTTGTCTTAACCCTGCTTTGTAGGAACACTTTGGTTTGCTCGCGGACATTTGTAGCCAATACTTATGTTCCTGTTTGGATGTTAACTAGTTTGATTTATGCTAGAGCGATTAGGGCCGAGGGGTCGCGTAAATTTGTCCCTGGGACGAAGCATCTTTAATTACAGTGCTTTGTGAAGTGTTGACCTTCCGAGATCTTTTTCATATATGTTAAGGATAAATCGTATGGCTTCGGGAGCTCTGTTACGAGTGTTTTCTTACACATCAGATTTTGTAGGCAACTCGCTTCGGAAATAGAGTGAATTGTGAGAATACAGAACTTAGTCGAATCTCGACAAGTTTGCATTATCCGTTGAATGTTTTGGCTTGGGGAGAAGGTTGTATTCAGCCGCATAGCCAAGGATGTAGTTGGTAGAGGATTAGACCACGACACTTTCGTGCTATTGATAAGGTCGAGTTGGATAGAACCATCCTTAAAAGGGATGTAACGTAGCTCGGCTTTGAAGTGAAGCATGATTGGACAAGGGCCGAGTGGAGTTTGTCGAGATTGATATGCCAAGTATGTCCATGATCGTAGAAAACGTTTTTCCGTTTTAGGTTTGATTCATATGATGAAAGTTTCGTATAATCTCTCCTTTGTTTGTATGGAATTTGTTTCTTTTTTATATGAGGGAGAAAAAGCCTAAGAAGCTCGATGTAGATCGATCCTTACATGGTTCAAGTCATACATATCCGAGATTCCTTTTCCATACACCATTCTATCTAGATATAAGCAATAATTGCTAGATCTTACCTTTGCCACATCCACAGAGCTTGTTAGCTCTTTATCCCAGCTGACTTAGCTAGGTCATCCATCTCCATGAGCTCACTCACTTAAGCTCGCTGCCCCAGCTTGTTTAGCTAGCTCATCCAGCTAGCTGAGCTGAACAACTTCACTTGAGGTTCTATCTACTCTCTTCCATCTGATCAAGCTGCGAGGTAGTTTTTCCCAGCTCCCCTTTAAACTTGCACAACTCTCTTATACATGCATAAACTCTTCCGTTGGATACTTAGTCATTCAACTAACCATCCCCACAGACCAAGTAACCTTTGGGAAGTCTTCAATAGCAATTGATATGCCTCTGGCCCTTCTCAGGTACAAATATGACCTCAGGCAAATATGCTCTAAAAATTAATTAAAATATTTAATAATTTTATAAATCCCGAAAGTCAGTGTCCCATCATCAGAATCCAACCCAACGGTATGGATAATATGGAACCCGACTATGGTCAGTCAGGACAAAGGCCATGGACAACCACTTCCTTAGGAGTATGCACTCCTAGACCCAAGTCCTCTTACGGACTACTAATACCCATCAGATCCTAATTCAATCAACCAACCCCCCCCCCCACATGACTCAGAACTGATGATTCTTCACACTTACTTAACTGGCCATGGAACCATGTCCCAATGAATCCGATTAGTCTTGCTCCTACAACCGGTGCATCCTTTGATCAACTTGATCCATCATTACTGGATCAGGTCGTACATCATTGTCCAGTATCAGATAATACACGGCCTTCACATCATGCGACCACTACCGCTATACCACAATAATTTCCGTTTACTCGGTTAGTTGTCATGGATAACTACCTATCTGAAAGGTCATGTCTCTTCACCCTTGGTCTATGATCATGGCCAATCATACCCATCCATAGATCACATTCTGAGGGATCAGGCCGTGATCAACACAAACCAAGTTCCAATGTCCCACCCCATATGGTACGGCCGATGCATTACATCCGTCCATCCCACCATATGGAAGAGTTGTACCAACAATGATCCGGACCCTTTCATCAGTTAAGGATCCTTAGATCACATCACAATATATACAGTCTTTAAGGGCATATCATGCTTGGCCATGATCGTTCCTACAAGAAACAGAATCATGAACCGGGAAGTAATCATAAATTGTTTACCTTATACATGATCATTCCAGATCTTTTCCTTTATCATGGACGACCATGCTCCTCCAAAGCACGCCTCCATCAAGTCCTTATCACATAATTTCAATATTGGTATGATCTAATCATGGGTCGAATACATCATCCCTACCATGGAACTCACATGAAACCAGTTTCTACACTGCATCCGCCTTCAAGGTTGTTCATGCCATTGAGAGTAGAGTCCGGCCTTCTCCCTTTTCTCCTGGATATTTTCGTGTATTCCCAAGACATAGAGGAATCCTGGAACGTGGTCATCTATGATCAAACACCATGAAAGGGTCATTCACCACTTCCCTTTTGATTGCCCACAAAACTGCCTCTTTGTTGTTTTCACACCAATTTTTGTATTGGATTGTTTAATCCGACCATACCTCTATTTTTTTTTTGTTTCATGGTATGGGAATAAGCCCTGTCGTGTATGCAAAGGCACGGGCTTTCCTTTTTTATATAGAAGAATGGGTGGTTACTTCTTAACCATTGCATCCCTTCGGTATTAATTCTGGCTATTGATATAATCAATCGTCCAGATCACACCCATGGACGAACATGTAGGCTATTTTCTTTCCTACAGAAGAAGAAATATGTTCTCCTATTTCCATGGATAGACATGTAACTCTCGCCTCAGGAATCTCTTATGATGAGGAAGGCAACTTATATTATCAATGTCAGGAATCGTATGGTAGTAGTTTTGGCGTTGAGGGCTATTCAAGAATCTACGCCAGTTTGATAACGTGTTACATCAAAACGACTGTCGTCCAAGAGAGAGAGGTGCTTATCCTTTCCTTTGTGATAGATACTTTTGTCCTTTGTTAAACATATCCGTTGTGTGGATCTGAATCTTCCACTACTTTGTTTTTTGTTAATTTTGAGTAGACTGAAATGTGTTAATGATTCCTATATCCTTACTGTCCACTTTAATGTTATTTAAATTTATCATTCATAAATGCTTCTAGTTCATCTTTCATAGTTTTTAACACAGAAAGATGAACGCAGATGTAGTTTTTGTTTGCTTTTCGGATTAGATAAACCGAAGATCCAAGTTTACAGTGTTAATTGTAGTTATGGTGCTTTATTTCAGATATTTAATTTGTGGATATTATTCAACATAAATCAATATAATTTAGGATTTAGAAATGATTGACAACTACAAAATGACAAATGAGACATCACCACATGACTAAGCATCAGAAGTGGAACTTTTGATAATGTTTTTTGTGATCCTACCCATGAGTTTCTCTATCATATCATTTACATCATTAGCCTCCAGCCACTTAACTCTCAAATAGACTAAGAAAAAATGATTATTGGCTACTTGAAGTATTGACTACCATATCGTTAGTTATGCAAATTAAAATAATGTATACTTAACGATACGAAATATATGTTATTCATGATAACATCTCTCAATTTTATAATTTTACTAGATTCTGATCTTCAAGCCTGTGAGGGTGTCTAAAAAAATATATTGTTAAACAAATTTCATACATGACTGATTGTATATATTTTGATGCTTACAATATTTAATATGGTTTTATAATTTAAATGCATCAATTTTATTAATTGTTTTAAATTGTAATCTTTTTAGTTTATATATATATATATATATATAATAATGAAGGTGAATTATTATTTATTTTTATGTTTATATATTATTTATTTTTATTATAACAGTTTATAATTTATGTTGAATATCGTTTTTAGTTCTTAATAATAAATAAAGAGGTTAGATGATATTTTTGTTATATATTTATACACATTTATTATACATATTTGTAAATGTTAGGTATATACATATTTTGAAGTTATTAATAAACATTTCTTTTAGTTATATTAGTTTAGTTTATTTGTTTAGTTGCAATTAAATTTTTAGATTTGTATTTATTAAAAGGTTTGCGATGAGGAACTCTTTTTAATTCTCTTTTTAATCAATTAAGATCCATCCCAACTGATCACAATTAAACTAAAATTCGACGCATCTCGACAAGGAAAAAAAATCAGAGATTAGTGTTTTGATTCAAATTAGTGAGCGAAAAGAAATTGGTAAAATTGTGTGAGGTTATTGACCAAAATCGAGAGAGAGAGAAGTTGATCGACCCAAAAATTGATTAACTCCCCTCTCTCGATTTGGTCAATAAACCCACACTTTTCACACATTTTTTTATCTCTCACCGATTTGAATTAAAAGACTAATTTCTTAGAGATTTCCCTTTTTTGTCGCACCAGAGAGAGACGACTTCTTCGACATAAAAAAGGGCCAATTTTAAAATTTGTGGTTAAATTTTATTTTGTTTTATTAGGTGTGATCGAGTCAAACTTTAGTTAAATTACGGTCAGATGGGTGAATAATAATTGATCAACTGGAAAAATAAACAAAATTAACGTCTCCAACATCCACATCACATTTTAGATTAATAAGTTCGTAATGTTGACTACATAACATCATTAAGTTGAGAGAAGTTATACATGCATAACATATAGTTCATGTAGTTAGATATATTAGTTTAGTCAATATGGCTAGCCATGTGGTGATCAATACTTCAAAACAAACATATTTCCATTAGTTTAACACTCCCAAAGTTTCTTATTTTGAACTTTCACCATTTCATCCTTTTAGTTAACAAAAAACATATATTAGTTGATTACTAGTCCAATAATGTAAAGGATCTCTTGAAATATTTTTGTTGCATATATTTCTATTCTTCTAAATTTATCATTATAAGGGTCCATAAATTTTGATGATGTGCCTCCGATAAAAAAAATAAAAATATATATATATATAGTCAGAACCGGATATTTAGGGGATCTTATGTGATTTACTAAAGATTTCAAATATTAAAAAAAATAAAAAATTTGGGGTCTGAAATTTTTTTTGGAAGCCTATGTGTATGATTTCTTCAAAAATTGTGGGGATCCTAGATCATATCCAATATATTTCTATATAAGAAAATCTTCAAATATAAAGTAAAATAAAGAGAATATTATTTCTTCATCTATAAATAGGGAAATATAAAAATATATATTCTTAGAAAAAAAATAGAATAGAATTAAAATATTTTTTACTCTAAATGCTATTATAGAGGCAAATATAGAGATGAGTTTAAGATGCTCTTCCGTCAATGTTTTATTGGGCTTTGTCAGGATCGTCCTATATATCGAGGAAGTTTCAGATTTGACCAAAATTGAGAAAATGCGACAAAAAATATAGACTGAAGCTGACTTACGTCTGAAATGCAACTACTGTCTGAACATTATCCGACCAGAAGGCGATTACTGTATCAAAAACATTACGTTTAATTTATAACTTTAAGAAACCGAATGTTTGTGATATGGTTGAGAGGATTGGTCAGTGATCTTGGTCTTCATCATGATCAGGCTACTGTATTCTGTGATAGCTTGAGTGTTATCTGTTTAGCCAAGGATCAGGTTCATCATGAGAGAACCAAGCATATTGATGTGAGATACCATTTTCTGAGAGATGAGAAGAGGATTGAAGTGAAGAAGGTAGGAACAGCTGATAATCCTGCAGATATGTTCACTAAGCCGGTTCCTCACAGCAAGTTCAAGCATTGGCTTGAATTGCTGAACATCTCAAGCTGTTAATCTGGCCTCGAGGGGCGTCTGGCCCTAAATGGCATCTGCCTCTGAGGAGCATCTGGTCCGATGGGACATCTGACTTCTGAGTTCGACGGAACATCTGAGGCAAAGAGAGAGTCTGGTACATATGTTCTGAGCACGAAGAAGTGCATTCTGGTACATCTGATTATGGAGGATTCAAGTCAAGGTGGAGATTTGTTGAAATATGCCTTGAATCTGCGAGCTGACAAATCGATCGATACAGGAGTCACGTATCGGTCGATCTGACCCGACACATATCGGTCGATGCAAGAGCTAATGTATCGGTCGATATGTATCAAATCCGAGAAATATGTAAAGTTTCAATAAAGGCTTTCTTAAATATATCTTTAGGGTTTTACCCTAGTCTGTAGTACGAAATTGTACTCTAAAAACTCCATCAATAAAGTACTCCCTTTGCTCGTGGACGTAGCCATTAGGGGCGAACCACGTTAAATCTCTGTGTTTTTCTTTTTTATTCATCTATCTATTAATCTGTATCTTCTCATATCTGTCACAACAGTTTTGGTGGTTATAAAATCAAGCTACAATAATTTGGGGATTGTGTTTCTATAATTTAGTATAATATGGTGAAGCATAGTCAAGTTTAAAGGGGTATGTAATTTTAAGGCCACCATTCGACTTTTGAGGGATCATATGTCTGTTTATGAAATAGGGAGACAACCCATTAATTCATTCTAGATCAGTACTTTTCAATTTAAATATATTCAAATGTACAAATACTTTTCTAACTGCAATAGCTAGATTTTCAGTTCCTGTGCTAATTTAAGCGTCCACGTGTGTTCCATTTTTTGTTGAACGGAAGTTTGCAACTGAATAAAATGTTTGATGTATATCTCTTAAGCTGATTCTTAAATCTTGTTGCTAACTGTTTCAAATCATAATATAAATTCCAAATGAAATGATTTGATACCGAAGAATTGACCTTTCACAATTGAAAGCAAACACATTTATAGTTGCTACGAGTAAGTGACCAACCTGGGTTAAAAGTATCCCAGCAAGATAGCCTAAACTTATTTGATCATTATTAAAATAAGCACACTAATAAAAGATTAATATAGTTTACTTGTGCATATCAGCTCCCACTTAAACTCTTAAGTCAATCGATTTGCCTTGTTTTTAGGCGACACCATATCATTTTCTAATATCTTCAGTAGATATTGACCAGTGGACTTTGAAGTTCAAAGGAATAAATGGGGTAACAGGCCACAATATGTGAGTAAAATAACGCATGTGCATATGTATGATTTTTTTAATTAATTAAGTCTATTAAAATTTGTAATCAAGATATATAATCCATTTTCTATACCAAAATCTGTGAACACATTATGATAAGAGAATTAGGGTTTGCCTGCACGAATGGAAGCAATGGTTTCATGAACAAAAGGGACTCGATCAATGTTAGTATTGTAGAAGCCGAGAAAACATATTTGGCAGAACTAATATAAATAAAGACAATGTTAAGGAAATATACGATCGGAAAGACGAATAGAATAACAATATGAAAATACGTTTTGAATATAAATTATGGAGTCGAGATAAATCTCTTTCCATAACTTTTAGATTCACTCCGTAGTGAAACGAATATGTACGAAATAAAGTCCTAGGATACAACCATGATAGGCGATTCACGCTTCACTCGTGAACATCTCTACGAACTAATGAACTACGAAACACTCTCTAAGCTTACTCTCTGAATAATTGCTAGTTTCGGTTGTGAAAAATGTTAGTAAAGAGAGAGGAGAAGACGATTTTTTATAGAGGAGAAAGAGATTTTATTTTTGTAACTGTTGCATCACGTTAACAAAAATCTCTCGGGAAACTCGTAACTTTCTCCGCAAGATCTCTTCTTTGTTGACTCGTTCTGATATATTTCAAACAAATAAACTCAGTGTTGTTTTTAGACGGACTACATGTCGTTTATACACGACGTCATGCTGTTTTTTGAAATCAAATGGGTAAAAACATTGGGCTTAATTGGGCACAAAAAGAACATCTTTTTGTGGCCTTGGGGCCACATTTACCCATGCCCACGCCCGCGCTGAAGTAAATTACATTTTCATAATTCATACGGAATTTTGCCAGTTACTGTGTGTGGAATTTTGTTAAGAATATAATTAGTGGTAAGCAAAAATTTTGTTAAGGATATAATTAGTGGTAAGAAAAGTTTCCCCCCACATGTTATGGGATAACCTAAATTCCTGCAACATTGCATTCATTATCTCTTTTAGAGTTTGGTTTTTGCGTTCAGCAACTCCATTAGATTCTGGTGAATAATGAGCTATAGTTTGATGGATTATTTCATGTTCTTTACATAATTCATTGAATGGACCATCATACTCGTCGCCTCTATCGTTTCTAACTATTTTAATAGTTGTTTTAAACTGGTTTTCTACCTCGAGTTTAAATTCTTTGAATTTTTCTAAGGTTTCATCTTTGATACGTAATAAATATACATAACAATATTTTGTACAGTCATCTATGAAGGTCACAAAATACTTTTTACCACCTCTAGTTTGTATGTATTTTAAATCACATAAATCAGTGTGAATTAATTCTATAGGTTTGTTAGTTCTTTCAACATGAGGTGAGGGAGCTTTTGTGAGCTTATCATGTACGCATACTTCACATTTTTATTTATTTGTTTTACATTTTAGGAGTAGATTTAGATTCATCAGCCTTTGTATCGCTTTGTAGTTTACATGACCAAATCTTTCATGTCATATATTAAAAGACTCAAACAAATAAGCAACCGTCTATTTCTTATTCATTTAAACTTTTAGACCTACAACTTTCGGAAGGACTGCCATTACATTCATTTTGACCAGTCCATCCTTAACATACTCTTTTCTCAAATACATCTCATTCTTCCTAATCACGAGCTTGTCGGCCATAAGAGATGTGGCGAATCCATTCTTGCTGAGCAAGGTTCCCGAGACCAGGTCCTTCCTCATGTCAGGCCATGCTTCACATTCTACAGAATGATTTCATATCCAGATGTCATCTTCTGATCCACCTCGCTGCGGCCTTCAATCTTGGAGACTACTTTGTTTCTCATGAAAAAATTCTCTTGGGTCTTTCTTTTCTGATAGGTGCTGAACATCGCTCTATCAGTGCAAATATGGGTGGTGGCACCAGTTTCATACCACCATTCATTGGGGTTGTTGCTTTCAACCATGTTGACTTCAGTCACCACTGCAACAAAATCTTCTTCAGTGAGATTTGCCTGAGCCTTCTCATCTCTGATCTTGCTGTGACACTCGGCAGTCATGTGACCAACTTTGTGACAGTAGTGACATTTTCCCTTGAATTTCTCCACGTTTGCATTGATTTAAATGTCTTTCTTCTTGAAGTTTGGTCCAGAAGCCATCAAGTTTGCAGCTGTTTTGGAAGGCTTGGCAGGAGAGCGAGCAATTGCCTTTCCTTTACCTTTCATTTCAGCCACGTTGACATTATGCTCTTTAGCTTGCAGCAGCTTGTCATCACTTCAGTTTTTGGCTTCCATCTGAAACCTCAGAATGAGATCCTCGAGTCCCATCTTTTTTTTTGTGCTTCGGGTAGTTCTTGAATTCTGCATAGCTTGGAGGAAGCTTTTAGACGAAGCTGGGAGTTGAGAATGTCTCACAGATGGACATTCCTTCAACATCAATTTCATGAAAAATGAGCTGAAACACTTCCATCTGATCCATGATGGGTTTTGAATCAACCATTTTGAAGTCATGGAATTTTGCAACTACATATTTTTGGTAGCCAGCGTCTTCACCTCTGTACTTCTTGTCCTGCGATTTTCAGATCTCTTTAGCCGTTGGAATCTCACAATAGACTTGATACAATGGGTCTATGAAGCGACCCAAAATGTAGCCTTTGCAGATGAAGTCGGAATGCACCCAACTTTCAATACTTACGAATGTGTGTACATTCTCAATCCGGTGAGGGATAATGGGCTTGTCCTCCTGGATGAATTTTTCCAACTTACACATTGTGAGGAAGAACATCATCTTCTTATGCCATGTTTTGAAGCCTTTGCCATCAATTTTTTCTGGAATCAATCCTTGAGAAATGACACCAGGAACAGGCGGAAGAATCATATTTTTTTCCGGAGCACTTATGATTCCTTGAAATGGAGCCGTTTCATAAAAACCAGCACCGAATAAACTTCGGCATGTGGTTTAATCAGGAACATTAATTACCCATTGGAAGGGTGGTTGTTGTTGTTACAACATTTGATGTTGGTGTTGCAATGGTTGTCACGGTTGCATCAGTTTGAGCAACGTTCAATGGGGTTTGATCATCAATGCTGTTGTTGTTATCGATAGTCTTTTTTTTTTCCGAAAACACAGAAAACAAGGTAATGTATATCAGTACACTGATATGAAACATCAAATTATTTATATAAAATAATCGTATAACCACATAATATTATCCATCTAGATTTACTAAAGATATCTAAAGAGCATTCTTAATCACCATATATGATCGATAAGCCAAGACCCGTTTTGCAAACTCGCTAAAAGCGGTAGCAGACACCATCAGTATAGGCGTTTTGATTATTTAACAAACTCGCTTTTGAAGCGTTCGTGGAAACAAATCATTTTTATAACGTTTTAATAATCATGTATGGAAAACATTTCACGGAAGTGTTAAAAGCAAACCGCAAAAGTGTTTATATTCAAAACAAGAAACGATTCGCGGAGATGCTAGTAGCAAATCGCAACCCCATTTCATAATAAAAACAAAACTGTTTTATAAATACTTGAAGAATCATTTATAGAACCGTAATAAATCAATCTGATTAAAGCTTATATATAATAGAAGCGATTAATAGTTAAGACTGTAGAGCCGAAAAACAGAATTGACAGAAATGATATAAATAAAAGACGATGTTAAGGAAATATAGGATCAGAAAGACGAATAGAAAAACGATATGAAAATACTTTTTGAATATAAACCATGGAGTCAAGACGAATATCTTTTCTAAACTGTTAATATTCGCTTTGTAGTGGGACGAGCATGTACAAAAAAGAGTCCCAGGATACAACCATGATAGACGATTCACCCTTCACTCGTGAACCTCTCTACGAACTAATAAACTACGAAACACTATCTAAACTTACTCTGGGAATAATTGTTGGTTTCAGTTGTGAAAAACATTAGTAATGAGAGAGGAGAAGACAAATTTTTAAAGAGGAGAAAGAGATTTGATTTTCGTAACTGTTGCACCATGTTAGCGAATATCTCTCGGAAATCTTGGAAATGGAGTTGAGAAAATTTCTCTGCAAGATCTCTTCTTTGTTGACTCGTTCTGATTTATTTCGAATAGATAAACTCCGTATTGTTTTTAGATGAACTACATGTCGTTTATACACGAACGTCATGCTGTTTTTTAAAATAAAATGGATAAAAACGTTGGGCTTAATTGGGCCCAAAAAGAACATCTTTTAATGGCTTTAGGGCCAAATTTACCTAAGCCCAAGCCCAAGCCCACTCCCAATCCCATACCGACGCCCAAGCCCACACTGAAGCCGAGCTGGCCGGACGGCGGCTGTGGCGCACGCGTGGGGAACCATTTCTTCCTCAGACTCATTTGAATCAAGGTAAGTGTATTAACTTATATATACAACTCACCCTCAGCTCTTGTAAGATATGTGGATGTTTCCCAATCCCTCATTAAATTATGCTAATAGGCTTTAATTACACTGTCCCATTGGCCCATTTTTCACAATTTTAAGTAAACTTATTTTGTTTTATTTGATCCAACAATTATAATATGTAAAATTAAAAGAAAAACAAATTTATATAGAATGTGATATATATATATATATATATATATATATAAAGAAACAACCTATGAGTAATATTAGTGAAGTTAATAATTAGGTCGATGGAAGATGTCAGTGATGGGCTCTACTTAATCGTGATGGGAATTTTGGTTTCCTTTTTTTGTGGCATTTTTGGAATATATTGTTGCTTTTTCAAAAGTACTTTCTTGTTATCTTCAACTCTTGTTCTAGCACCATTGTTCTTGCACCCTTGTTCTTTGTAACAAATTACCAATTCTTGCAGCCTTGCACCATCTGGAGACCTAAGCAACCTGTGGACCCTCAAAGAAAAGCAAACTCATACCTCAGGAGCTAAGAAAATCGTTTGAATCCAAGGTTATGTCTATAACTGAATCAAGATAATATGTGGCAATCGTACAAAAAACAGGTGATGGACAGATAATTGGAGTCCATTTGGGAATCTCAGGAACTATCTGCAACTCTCACTAACTACAAGCTTAGGCATTAGACCCTCGGTGACTTTAGCTGACCTTCATAGACATGGAAGTTGTCACCTTCCACAACCACGCTCAGAGCCACAACTCAACCTCCACATTCATATCTCCACAATCACCGTCTCAACCAATGAAGATGTATAGTCCTGGTGTCCGCTAGGATCCCCTATGATGACCTATTTTACGCGAATGATCTACAAAGAAATCAAACCCTACCAACAAACTGTTCCTTGGAGTAGAGTGGTTTGGTCTTCAAGAGGTATTCCTACACATAATTTTTTAACTTGGCTGATGGTCTTGAATAGAGATCCTACAAAAGATAGAATGATCAATTGGAGGATCCATACGGACCCAAGATGCATCTTGTGTAACAACTCCAAAGAATCGAGAGATCACCTCAACTTTGAATGCCCATATTCCTGGAGTCTGTGGTCGGAAATAGGTCGTAGGGCAAACTGGTTACCATCAAGGAACTGGACGGTTGGTTTGGATCGCATGCAATCATCTACCCTCCCAAAACACCACCGTCTGATAACTATTCTGTCCTGGCAAGCTTCGATATATCTTCTGTGGATAGTGAGGAACAATGAACAGCATCGCAAGGAGTTTAGACCATTCTCATCATTGGTAAAACAAGCTGACTCCCGAATCAGAAACCGTATCCTTGCTTCCGTGAGCAAAATCCTAGGCCATCTTCACTCATGATACAAACAAGTTTCTCTAATTGATCTCCGGCCATCTCCATCTTCTAGTCTTTGTAATCATCGCCAACTCTACCTCTTTCCCCTTTACTAAAAATTCTCATTTATGTGTTCAGTTGCATTTCATTTGGGCCTTGGCCCATGCTCAAATTTCTTTTGATTAAACTTTGATGTAATGGGAAGCCCAAACTTATTACCTTTCAAGGCTTTTTAATAAAATGTAAAACCCTTTCTAAAAAAAAAAAATAATAATACCAGTTGTAAAACCAATGTTAGAATCAAGAAAATTAGATTTTTTTTGTATATCCCCAAGATTTGAGGTATCATGTCACTTCTACTTCTTACATCATCTCATTTTTAATTTACTATGCTATCATACAACTAGACGATATATTGATTAATCAATCACTTAAAAAAAACTATAATTTATGGTGGGACGAACTGTTTGCTGACTCATGCATTCATGGCCGAATTTTGTTTTCATGATCATACATATTTTAAAGATTGTAATTTTCACATGTTTTTTTTTTTTTTTTGAAAAAAGTATTTTCACATGTTAAAGTAGGTTGAAATCACCCTTAACTCGTCGAAAAATAATTAATATTGAGAGTGTTATATGGAACTCTCGGGTGAATATCTTGTATTGATGGATTTGTTCCTAGTTACCGAAAATCTTTAAATCATTTAACACGATTACGATAATATACTGGCCTTTACAAATAAAAAAATACGATAAACTTCATTTGACATATAAACTATACTAAAATATCAATGGAGAGGTTAGTGAGAGGTTTTTTCTCTCTGCCGACCCCTAGTGGCTTTAGTTTATTATCCAAAATATTAAGTCAAGGTTCACATTGGGGAGTGCAATTAAGTGGTTAGAATTTAAAACATGTTCTCTATTTTAAAAGTCAAGGATAACATTGGTTTGGGAAACTAATCTGCTTGCTTTTCGAAAATCTTATCGGTTTTTATTTAGTTCTTCAAACATTTAAGAGAAAAGTGGTTATGTTTTAGAGTTTGGTGTAAGAAGAGAGTTATTTCGGTGGTATAAAAGAATGTATGTGGCAATGGACAGAGCCATGATGGCTCTAAATCTGGAGGAGGAAGATACTCCGTTCTTGATGCCGGACCTGCCTGGTATCAGCTCGGCGGAGTAGAATAATCTGAGTCTTATGGGAAGACTTTTGAACCAAGAGTGTCAAATGATGTCAACGTTGATCTACAAGATGTCGAGGAAAAGGGAGAAAGAAGGAAGGGTTCGTGGAGTTGCTCTATCCCAGAAGCGCTTTCAGTTTATACTCCAAAACGAACATGACCTGTTGGATGTGCTGGAGAAGGGTGTTCAAACCTTCAATGAGTGGGTCATTTTCCTTGAAAGATGGGTGGAGAACCCACCAGAGGATTACTTGCAATACATACCTTTGTGGGTACAAATTAGTAAGATCCATGTGAATCACTACACTAATGTAGCTCTTAAGCGCTGGGAGACATTATCGGTAAAGTTATCTTGTGGCTTTTGACCCTTTGAAACCCATCACTCAGCCCTTTGTTAGGGTTAAAGTGAGATTCAATGTGGCCAATCTTCTGAGAATGTCAAAAGTGATTGATTTGGGTGGAGGAAAATCTACTGTGATTCACTTTGATTATGAGGGCATACAGAAAAGATGCTTCACCGTGAAAGGTTTAACCATGGAAAGGGTATTTGCCCTCTCTCGGTGAAAAGGAGACAAGAGGAAGCAAGAGCTAGAATAAGTAAAATATAGGAAGAGAAGACTTTAAAAATCCAGTCTTAAATCAGCAAGACCCACTCTTTGGTGTGTTGTGTGAATCTCAAGTAGGCATCAATCCCGTGACAGGTCACCCTAGAATCACAGAAGAGGTTCTTGAAGAGATGAGGAGATACTTGTTGGCCAGCACGAGGGAGGACCTTTCGATTAAGGTGGATAAAGTCATTATGTCAGTGAAGGAAGCAGAGAGTGATCCTGAAATGCAGAGATCTTCTCTGAGGTTGGAAGCACCCTCTAAGATTACTAAGGACCTTAATAAAGGTAAAGGATTAGTGTTTGATTATGGATTGAAGATTGCTGAACAGGAAAAACAGTTGGTTAATTTTGATCCTCACAAGCTCATAGCGTCGGCTATTCAAACTTATAGGGACAGAAGTTCACCTATGGTTGAGAGAGAGGTCGGGTTTGAATTTAGTGAATCCAACTCTTCTACCTTGTTTTCTAGTTACCCAATGGTGTTTCAGTTGTTTTTCCGTGGACCTAATTCATCCGGGGTGGCCAGAAAAAAGTTTAAACCTCCCAGAAGACCTTCCAAGGCTGTAAAAAAACTCACAAGGAAATACAAGGAAGCTACTGAGACTTCTCTTGAGTTTGTGGAGCAGAGGGAAGGGAAACAATCGATAAAAGCCAAGAAGAGAAAGTGTGAAGTGATGGGGGAACACGTAAGATCAACAACCAAGGCTGTTTTCCTAAAGGTGATCCCAAATGAGGGATTGCCCAAGTCCCAATGAGCATAATGAGCTGGAATTGCCAAGGCTTGGGGCGGCCTCTCTGGGAACCGAAATTCACCTACTGTCAAGATTACGTAAATAAGGGAACTTTGAGTAAACCCTAAGTTCCCAGAGGACCCGGCTATCTGCGGAACCGCACAAGAACAAATAAGAAAACGATGAATTCGAATTTAAAGTATAAGTAAACGAGATTGAGAGCAAGAAGGATCTTATTCCGAATCTGCGTAAAAAAGGTTACAACGAGAGTGGCCTTAGCTGCGTGAGCCGTCGGTGAAATCCCTAACTCTAGTAGTCTAAGACCGAAAACCCTAGTTGAGACGCAGCTCGATAACAAAAACGGAAATTTTCCTAAATGCTAAGTTTGGTGGTGAAATCTCTGAAAACTCGTCATCTGCTTCTGTCCTATGCCTCTTGCTTATATACTCCCTTCCTTGGTGGTTTGGTCCTTCCATTTGGCCCAGATTCGAGTTTATCGAGAATCTTCCTTTTGTGTTTATCTTTCCTTTTTCCCGCGGAAATCTTCTATTTATCTTCAAACCTGAAACTTATCTTCAAACTTGACATTTATCTTTCTTCTGTGGGTAAATCGTTAAAACGTTATCGTATCTTCGGGTTAGATTTCGTCAAGATCGCGAGATGGGCTTTTATCACAATTTAGGACCTTCCGAGCGGTTTTGCGATAAATCCATTTTGCGACTATACGAGATCGTTTCCTAATCCGATGCCGTTTTTAGTAAAACGATTCTCGAGTTTTATAAAACGATTCTTCGGGTTTTATAAAACGATTCTTCGAGTTTTATAAAATGATTCTCGAGTTTTATAAAACGATTCTTCAAGTTTTATAAAACGATTCTCGACTTTTATAAAACGATTCTTCGAGTTTTATAATACGATTCTTCGAGTTTTATAAAACGATCATCGAGTTTTATAAAACAGCTTTTCGAGTTTTATAAAACGGCTTCTCGAGTTTTATAAAACGATCCTCGAGTTTTATAAAACGATCCTCGAGTTTTATAAAACGATCTTCGAGTTTTGTAAAACGGCTTCTCGAGTTTTATAAAATGATCCTCGAGTTTAATAAAACGATTCTCGAGTTTTATAAACGACCCTCGAGTTCTATAAAACGATCTTCGAGTTTTATAAAACGGCTTCTCGAGTCTTACAAAACGATCTTCGAGTTTTATAAAACGGATTCTCGAGTTTTATAAAATGATCCTCGGGTTTTATAAAACGATTCTCGAGTTTTATAACTGCATTGGACCGCCGATGAACCGGTATGTGTAATAGAAGTTTTGAGACGTTGCTGGCTCCAAAAACTTTATGTACCGCCGCAAAACAAGCCGAGCCTTGCTCAGAGTCGAAGTACGGTTCGAATATACAACCTGGAACACACTTTCTCCTCAGAAACTTACAAGCACCACATGGCCCACCACCACCACCGCCGCCACTAGTTCGTCCTCCACTGCCGCTACTTCCTCCTCCACCTCCCATGGCGATGATTTTGTCTCCACCGCCGCTCATGATGGCCCCACGTTAACGAGTTCTCGTTCTCTCTCTCTCTTGTATTAATTTGCTGATAATTTTTTATGTATTTTATTTTTGGTATTGTAGAGAAGAGAGGAAGATTGAGAAAGAGAAGGAGAATTAGGGTTTCGTAAAGAGGGGAGTATAGAGAAGAAAGTCTTTAAAGCCACGCGACGACAAAGCTAACAAAAACGACCTCTCTCTCTCTCTTTTCTCTTTCTGTAACATTTTTTTTTTTGGTCTAAATGTTAAGAAAGCACGCAGATGCCGAGGCACGCCGTGAGAGGCGCGTGCTGCAGACCACCTTTCTGTAACATTTAGTTGTTTGCGTGAAGCAAACATGCGATAAGCTCTTCCATTATTGATTCTCACAACCTTTAATTACCTAATTATTACTATATTATAATAACAAAAGAAATAAAATGAGAAACTCGTTTGGTTATTTTTAATTTAACAAGAGAAATAACTTATTTATCTCTCTTGGAACATCTCGTGATTAAAAATTAATTTCCAAAAAAAAAACAAAGTTCTTTCGTCCTCTTTATTGATGTGAATGTGAATTGTAATTTTTAGATATCTCATGACCATAAACTTCACGTACAATAAAATTTATGTATGTTTCTAAACCATGACTTGAGCATGTCTCTAAACTATGACTTGAGTGCAAAATAAATTAGGCAATCAAACATTTATGATTTCTTAAACAATATTAACCAAAATGAAAATAGTAGACTCCCACCCCCCCCCCCTTTTTTTCATTTCTCCCAAATTTGATTGGTATATAGTGTTTGAAAACTAAGTTGCGAGGAGGTTAAGACGCCAGCGCTTAATTGTTTTCTTTAAAGATTATATTTTCCCAAATATGTGTTATAGGAATAAAAATTCAAAATCAAACGTAATTGATGAAAGACCTTTTTAAGTAAATGATAAACATGTTTCATCAATTAATTAAAGTAGCTGTTATTAGAGGATGAGTCGATAGCCAGCTTATCTTTCCAAATGTATAAAAACTAAAAAGAGCATCAGCTATGTTAAGTCATTTATTCCCATATATGGAAGTATTATGTTGTT
Organism: Eruca vesicaria subsp. sativa; assembly: GCA_932364175.1. Taxonomy (NCBI): domain Eukaryota; kingdom Viridiplantae; phylum Streptophyta; class Magnoliopsida; order Brassicales; family Brassicaceae; genus Eruca; species Eruca vesicaria. The sequence continues at coordinate 243,726 of CAKOAT010724043.1, read as the reverse complement.
TTCATTATATTAATTCACGTTTTCCATCAATAATAACCGTGAATAAAGGTATGATACAGTTGTGATAGATGCGATTTCGAATTAGAAACGAGATCCGAGTGAACCGAATGAATTTTTATGGAAAGTGTATTCAGTTTAAGATTTGTATTAAAATTATAAATTATTTAATATATAAACATGAAACTTTAAAATAATATGGTGATATTATAATATATCGTCAGATAATTTATAGTATACTTTATGTATCAGTATTAGTGAAATATAACTAATAATATCTTATAGTATTACAATTCCGAAAATTCCTTAGTAAGTTAATCAAGGCAAATATAATCAATAATATTTTATATATATTCAATCCTTGAGTAAAATAAAGTATTAATATAGTGCAGCTTTTATTTTTTTTGACAAAAATAACTAAATTATGATGTTTGCGTTACCACTTACCAAATGAGTTGTACCCTTTATTTTTTTTTTTTTTTGCAAACTGTAGTTTTTTGTTATGATTATGACTGTAAATATTTTGTTGTAAGTGTGGGAACCGAAATTCACACTTGTCGATTTCCGTTAAATATGGAAACTTAGGAAAACCCTAATTTTCCAGAGGAACCGGACTCTGCGAAAGCCAACGACAAGTAACCAAATAAAAGCGGAAAAATATGAAAAACGAAATAAAACGAATTTATAAAGAAAGTCGATCTTATTTCCGATTCGCGTAATAGCTTTGCAATCATTACAAGGAATTACAAAGGCTTTGGCCGCAGGGGCCATCAGCGAGTTAAAAACATAAAACCCTAGATCTAGTCGAGTCGCAGCTCGATAACGAAAGAAGGAAAAAGATAGGAAAAAAGGTTTGACTTATTTCGGACTGAACCTTACGAAAGGCTGCCTACGTACCCCTTTCGAGGATCAAGTCGAACGTAGTTCAGTTGGTAGAGCTGGACCAGAGATCGAACTGCCTGGGCGAGTTCGTCTAGTAATTGAGCGCCAGTCATAGAAACCGAACTTGTCGAGAAAAAGCCTAAGTTTCTAAGTGCGGAAAATTATAAGTCTAGAAAAGTTGTAAAAGTCTCAGATGAGAGCTCTGGATTTCGTCCCTTAGCTTCTGCCCTATGCCTCTTGCTTATATACTCCCTTCCTAGGCGGTTTAGTCTTTCCATTTCGTCCATATTCGAGTTTAATGGGAATCTTCCATTTATCTAGATCTTTCATTTTTTCCCGCGGAAATCTTCTATTTATCCTCAAACTTGACATTTATCTTCAAGTTTGACATTTATCTTCTTTATGCGAGTAAATCGCCAAAACGTCGTCGTATCTTCGGGTTGGACTTCGTTTAAAGTCGCGAGTGGCTTTTATCGCGTTTTATGATTTTCCGAGCCGTTTTGCAATAAATACAGAACTTAGAGTGAATCATAAAAATACAGAACTTAGCCGATTTTCGACAAGTTTGCATTATCCGTTGAATGTGTTGGCTCGGCGTGAAGGTTGTATTCAGCCGTACAGCCAAAGTCACATTTGGTAGAGGATTAGACTATGACACTTTCGTGCTATCGATAAGGTCGAGTCGGTTTGTAAACTTGGCACTGAAGTGAAGCGTGATCGGACAATAGCCAAGTAGTGTTTGTCGAGCTTGATATGCCAAGTATGCCCGAGGTTATAGAAAACGTTTTTCCATTGTAGGTTTGATTTATACGATGAAAGTTTCATATAAAATTTCCTTTGTATGGAAGTTGTTTCTTTTTAACTCGAGGGAGACAGATCCTAAGAAGCTCGATGCAGGGCCCATGCGGAGTCGTTTGCGGGGCGGTCTCATTCTCGGATGTAATCGGGAGCGGATGCTCGTGAACCGAATGGCTAAAGAGTGAGATCTTTCAGATCGTGTCGCGAGGAAGCAAAGTTTAGATTGGTCGCTCAGTGCCGGATCGTTCAGCTTGGTTTTCGCTGTAAGGAAAGTATTCTTTGCAAAACCTGTTACGTTTACTTTGAAAGTTACTTCGTTATGACATGATCCTGACTATACAAAGGATTTCTCGCGTAAGCAACGAGCGATGAATTTAGTAAATCGGCACGACGCATTGGGTTAACAACGTTTCCGCAGATTTTTTGAGAAACCTTTCCGCTTAGTTTTTGATTTTTCGGTGATGGTTTTTTCGGAGTCACTCGTGGAGTTTTACCAAAAGTTATTTCACCGAGATCTAGTCACAAAATGTTTCAGCGGGTTTCTCGGACGGAATGAATCACATGATCAGCAATAGGATCAGTCAGCGAGAAGGGAGGACGTGTTCTCTATTGCTGCTTTGTGTTCTCGATTTTTCTTTCGCCACAAATGTTCTTGACATTATTCCATGACTCACTTGGTTTGACGGAAAACGAGATCAATGCTTCGATGCCTAAATATTTCTCGTATAATTTTTTGATTCTTATACTTGTTTTATCAAGTTCGAGAACATCTTTATGACTTCGGCAAATCATCGAGTTTTGCTCTGAAGTTTCGCAGAGATTTTCTAACCGCATGATTGCGCCGAGAGATGCTGTATATTCCTCGAGATTATTTCCCAGACGTTTTGGATCAGTCTTTAGCGTTTAGACGGTTCTTAGATCGTCGTTCGCTTTTGTGATGATTTTTACGAGGCGTCGCATTGTCCGAATATTTTTCTGCTTGTTTTGGCGAGAGTTTGCTTTATAGAAAGCGTTTTCTCGACGCGAGGGAAAATATTCGACGAAAAGAAAAAGACGATTTTCCTTTAAAGGATTCGGATGATCGATAATCCTGGTTGGTTAAAGACTGTGGTAGATTGGCGATGACTTAGAGTATGTCTGGTTTACGAAAATTTCTAGGAGCGAGTCGGGTTTAAGACGACGTCAGCGTCTCTAGCTCCTTCTTTCTTTTAGGAAATGAGTACATTCGAATGCGTGGCGATCGTTTCTCAGTTGTACGAGAGATTTGATCGGTTTGCGAGTTATGCCTGAATGGTTAGAGAACAACAAATCGAGATAGACAAAAATTGCTTACGACTTAGCATGCTAGACTATCCTCTAAATCTTAAGTTCTCTAGGTTTCACGGCGGTTTACAAGACGTTTTCGTTTCTTACCTACGAGAAATTAGAAGTCTAATAAAATTTTCAAATCGGACATACCTTAGTTTCATCGATGATTTGGGATCGTCTATTCTTCGTTCTTCGTCTTTTGACCTACCGGTCTTCGACGAATTACCGGCAAGAGTATCGGAGCGGGGAGAAGACTTAACCATCGGATCTCATGTTCTTTTTTCTTCGTACTGATGGTTTTATTTGGCCGACTAGGTGCGCTTTGTGTATCGAAAAAATCAATCACTTGTTTATGATTGGATGTTTTCGACTTAGCGTGGCAGAGTTTCGTAAAACCGGATTGGGTTTAGAGAGTTCAGATTTCTCGTATAGTTTAGGCAACTTTGGTGTTAAGTCAACCGTTGCCGTTTTAGACGATTGATTCGTACTTATACGAAGAAACAAGTCTTTGCGGTTTTGTCGTAAAATCCTGATGGAAATTCCGATTGAGACGAAACGAGAATCAGCGCGATCAAGACTCGAGAGAGAAACTCGAGGATTGGTTCAGCTTGACGTAGGGCTAGTCGGGTGAACCCTTTCAGCTCGCCGTGTGGCGATCTGGATGGTAAGAACCCTTGGGGCAAAGTCAGCGTATCTTGGGCGAGCTAGGCGCTTGGTTCAGCTCTACGTTCGGCGAGCTAAGACGCTTGGTTTAGCTCTACGTTCGGTGAGCTAAGACGCTTGGCGCGGGTGATCTTGATTCGTCGAGTTGACTTGTTTTTCGTCGTAGAATCTCAACGGAAAGTCCGATTGAGACGAAACGAAAAGCAGTGCGATTATTGTTTAGAGTACCATCAGGCTCACCATAGCTATGAGTTGGATTGTGCGGACCCTCTGGGAAAAGTCAGTGCTTCTAGGACGAGGTGGAAAGCCGGTCAGCTCGCAAAGATGGCGAGCTAGGTTGCTTGGCCGACTCACCGTCTTTTCGGCTGGATAGTATTGCCCAATTCTGCGAGTAGCCTAAGGTTCTTCTGCGAGCAACCTAGAGTTTTGTCGCGAATAACCTAGGGTTTTTCCGCGAGTAAAGCTATGGCTTTCTCCGCGAGTAACCTAGGGTTTTTACGCGAGTTGCCTAAGGATTTTTCCGCGAACAGCCTAGGGTTTTTCCGCGAGTAACTTACGGTTTCTTCCGCAGTTTCTGGGAGAGCAAGTTTTATTTTTATCAAAATTTCTCAGAAACGTCTTTTGCTCAACCCATGAGATTTGTTCAATTCGGAAATAAGAAAAACACTATGGGGTTTGATAGATTTTATCGTTTCCCTTAGTGATTTGAGATAGAAATCGTGAGATTTTTTTGTTGCTCTTTTCGTGACGAAGAGTCGCGATTAGGTTTTCCATTTTGTTGAGTACTACAGCGTTTGCGTGAGCGTTGGCTGTACGAGTAGTCGCTGCTGGAGTTGTTTTACCAGCGTCTTTCTGCGAGTTGCGACTTTGTCTTTCATATATCCAGACATCGTTTTGATCAAGCGTTTTGCGGCTATGAGTAAGAGCAATCCGACCCCCTCCTTCTAGCGCCAAACTGTGGGAACCGAAATTCACACTTGTCGATTTCCGTTAAATATGGAAACTTAGGAAAACCCTAATTTTCCAGAGGAACCGGATCTCTGCGAAAGCCAACGACAAGTAACCAAATAAATGCGGAAAAATATGAAAAACGAAATAAAACAAATTTATAAAGAAAGTCGATCTTATTTCCGATTCGCGTAAGAGCTTTGCGATCATTACAAGGAATTACAAGGCTTTGGCTGCAGGGGCCATCAGCGAGTTACAAACATAAAACCCTAGATCTAGTCGAATCGCAGCTCGATAACGAAAGAAGGAAAAAGATAGGAAAAAAAGTTTGATTGATTTTGGACTGAACCTTACTAAAGGCTGCCTACGTACCCCTTTCGAGGATCAAGTCGAACGTAGTTCAGTTTGTAGAGCTGGAACAGAGATCGAACTGCATGGACGAGTTCGTCTAGTAATTGAGCGCCAGTCATAGAAACCAAACTTGTAGAGAAAAAGCCTAAGTTTCTAAGTGCGGAAAATTCTAAGTCTAGAAAAGTTGTAAAAGTCTCAGATGAGAGCTCTGGATTTCGTCCCTTTGCTTCTGCCCTATGCCTCTTACTTATATACTCCCTTCCTAGGCGGTTTAGTCTTTCCATTTCGCCCAGATTCAAGTTTAATGGGAATCTTCCATTTATCTCGATCTTTCCTTTTTCCCGCGGAAATCATCTATTTATCCTCAAACTTGACATTTATCTTCAAGTTTGACATTTATCTTCTTTCTGCAAGTAAATCTCCAAAACGTCGTCGTATCTTTGGGTTGGACTTCGTTTAAAGTCGCGAGTGGCTTTTATCGCGTTTTATGACTTTTCGAGCCGTTTTGCGATAAATCCATTGATATACCATGATTTTGACCCACTTTTGGTCATGGTATTCATATTTTTTATGTATTTTTACTACAATATAGAGTCTATTTAGAGTATTTACAGGTTCAGGTACTTGTGGAGAAATATGGTGATTTTGGTGTCTTTTGGAGCCTTTAAGTGAATAAGTGCACAGACGCGTCAGATGTTTAGATATGGATGGAGACTTTTCCATGGTGCGATTTAGCTGATATTTTTTCACAAGATAGAGCTTTGAGTTATATTTCTAATGCCACCGGTTTGGGGTCAATCCAACGGTTAGATCAGACGTTATGCCCGTTTTACTGAAGAGTGGTCAGTCTGCCTCGCGAGAGAAGAATGTCGGGAAGATATGTGCATATAGATCGATGAGAGACACTTCATATCGATTTATATGGATGCCAGAATGCGGGCCGAGTATATTTCGTGACCAACTGAAGCCCAGAAGAAACCTAAATTACCAGAATGCCCTTGGACGACCATAAACCCTATTTTATGTAATTTTGCAAGCCATTGTTGACGGCTATGCTATCTACGCTTCTTTTTCATCTTTGTTTCATTGTTATTAGTTAGGAGAGAAGAGGGGAACTCCTTCAGAGTCCTCTTGGAACTCCATTGGAATTATCTTTATTCTCTTATGCTATTATTATTCAGACTATGATTTGTGTTTCTTCTATCATGTCTGAGTAGTTCATCTTGTTAGGTTTAGGGATTTCATGAGCTTAATGTCAAACTGAATATCAATTAGGATTGCTAGAATATCTATAGATCTCTACACCAGGGTGATTTGTAATACTAGGATCTGGAGTAATTAGGATACCACGATAGTGTGACTGATTGCTTGAACCTAGNTTGTTAGGTTTAGGGATTTCATGAGCTTAATGTCAAACTGAATATCAATTAGGATTGCTAGAATATCTATAGATCTCTACACCAGGGTGATTTGTAATACTAGGATCTGGAGTAATTAGGATACCACGATAGTGTGACTGATTGCTTGAACCTAGAATCATAGGACAATTGAGATGCACGAAAGTGCAGTCAATTAACGAAACCCGAATCCTGCTGGATTAGATACTGATGCGCATATGATAATTTGGTCTAGGAATCTAGTTGAACATAATCGATTAGATCGCTAATGCTTGTCTGAGGTAATATCGATCGATACTCAGGCCATATCATCGATCGATACTCACTTCTTGTTCGCATGCGAAAGGTGGAACAAGGACTTAGACATCTGATTAGTAATTGCATTGATAGATGGATTACTTACTTATTAAAATCGAGTTCTAGAATGAATCTATAAGCTGTTAGCATCTTGAATTGTTGTTTTGAATCTCTTGATTGATAAATCCCTAGGTCTAGCTGTTTCTCTTTATTGTTTACTAACTCAACCAATTGAACAACTACCTTGTTCACATTACTATTATTTACTGTTTTAGAAATTGTTTACCTAGCTTAACTTTGATTTCTATAGTCTATTGTGTGCTCCTGCTTTCTGTGGATTCGATCCCTAAGTACTACGATTGAACCACTTTTGGTCATGGTATTGATATGTTTTTATGTATTTTTACTACAATATAGAGTCTATTTAGAGTATTTACAGGTTCATGTACGTTGTGGAGAAATATGGTGATTTTGGTGTCTTTTGGAGCCTTTAAGTGCAGAACTGCGCAGACGCGTCAGATGTTTAGATATGGATGGAGACCTTCCCATGGTGCGATTTAGCTGATATTTTTACACAAGATAGAGCTTTGAGTTAGATTTCTAATGCCACCGGTTTGGGGTCAATCCAACGGTTAAATCAGACGTTATGCCCGTTTTACTGAAGAGTGGTCAGTCTGCCTCGCGAGAGAAGACTGTTGGGAAGATATGTGCATATCGATCGATGAGAAACACTTCATATCGATCGATATGGATGCCAGAATGCGGGCCTAGTATATTTCGTGACCAACTGAAGCGCAGAAGAAACCTAAATTACCAGAATGCCCTTGGACGACCATAAACCCTATTTTATGTTATTTTGCAAGCCATTGTTAACGGCTATGCTATCTACGCTTCTTTTTCATCTTTGTTTCATTGTTCTTAGTTAGGAGAGAAGAGGGGAACTCCTTCAGAGTCCTCTTGGAACTCCATTGGAATTATCTTTATTCTCTTATGCTATTATTATTTAGACTATGATTTGTGTTTCTTCTATCATGTTTGAGTAGTTCATCTTGTTAGGTTTAGGGATTTCATGAGCTTAATGTCAAACTGAATATCAACTAGGATTGCTAGAATATCTATAGAACTCTAAACCAGGGTGATTTGTAATACTAGGATCTGGAGTAATTAGGATACCACGATAGTGTGACTGATTGCTTGAACCTAGAATCATAGGACAATTGAGATGCACGAAAGTGCAGTCAATTAACGGAACCTGAATCCTGCTGGATTAGATACTTAGGTGCAGATGATAATTTGGTCTAGGAATCTAGTTGACCATAATCGATTAGGTCGCTAATTCTTGTCTGAGGTAATATCGATCGATACTCATGCCATAGCATCGATCGATACTCACTTCTTGTTCGCATGCGAAAGGTGGAACAAGGACTCTGACATCTGATTAGTAATTGCATTGATAGATGGATCACTTACTTATTAAAATCGAGTTCTAGAATGAATCTATAAGCTGTTAGCATCTTGAATTGTTGTTTTGAATCTCTTGATTGATAAATCCCTAGGTCTAGCTGTTTCTCTTTATTGTTTACAAACTCAACCAATTGAACAACTACCTTGTTCACATTACTATTATTTACTGTTTTAGAAATTGTTTACCTAGCTTAACTTTGATTTCTATAGTCTATTGTGTGCTCCTGCTTTCTGTGGATTCGATCGCTAAGTACTACGATTGAACCTCTTATTTGAGAGAGTAATTCAATCCTTAGGGTTAAACATTTGAGTGATATCAAATTAGGCGCCGTTGCCAGGGAGCAAGGATTCGCCATTAGACTTGATTAATAGGTTTAGTCTAGGTTTTATTTACTGTTATAGTTACTTATTGAAATTTTTTTCTTGTCTTTCAGGTACATACATGTCTATCAGTACCAGAAGCAGCAAGGAGGAAGTACTTTTCACCTCAGATCCTACAAGATTGGAGCATTCGATCTGCAAAGAAAAACGTTCTCTATCGATCGATAACAACACCAGTATATCGATCGATACTCGCCAACCACAGTCGACCGAGACACCGTCTTCATCGACCGTTACTCGCCCACCCACATCGACCGAAGCTACCCTTCTGTCGAACGATATTTCCCACCCAACATCGATCGATACTTCACCTCGAAGATCGATCGATACTGAGCAGCGAGAAATGGTTGCGACGATATCACTTGTACGAGATGAGAATGGAGACCTGCATGACCAGAAAGGTCATCTGTGTAATGCAGCAGGTCAGAAAATAAATGGAGAAGGAACTATAATCCTTGAGCCATCTGCTACCACTAAGGATGCTAGAGTTTCTCGCAAGGGAACACTAGCAGAGTTGATCAGGCCCGGAGAGTTATATACCAACATGTCTGCTATCCGAATACCTCTTGAAGTCCCAGATTTTCCTGTACACCCCAAACACCTCCTTCACGTGAGTGAGCACCCTTATTGCGGTTTGCCTCATGAAAATCCCATGGACCATATTCAGACACTAGAAGACTATACGTCTGGAATCCAGAAGAATGAAGCAACGAAAGACTACATCATCTGCAAGTTGTTCACATATTCACTTTCTGGGGATGCTAAACGTTGGCTGAGGTGTCTACGACCAGGATCTCTCACTACATGGAATGATGTCAAGAATGAATTCATTAATGAATTCTTCGATGATGCAAGGGCTGAAGAGATAAGAGATAAGATTTGGACATTCTCTCAAGGACCTACATAAGCTTTCAGAAGCTCTTGGGAGAGGTTTATGGGATACCAAAAGGATTGTCCACATCATGGTTTTACAGAGATCCAGTTATTAAAGAAGTTCTACAGGGGCGTTGATGTAAGATACGGTGTTATGATAGACACTGCAAGCGATGGAAACTTTCAGACAAGGACAATAGAGGAAGCTAAGAGGCTGATTGAGAACATGGTGTCTAGCAACAGTGTCACAAATCTGGATATACACAGGGTAAAATCAGCTGCAAAGGATAGTGACAAGAATGTTGAGGCTGAGATTTGTTCTGTACATGAAGTCTCATGGGTGCAACAAGCTACATACCAGGATGAAGATGAGATGGAATTTATGCTAGAGAAGCTTTTGAAACAACAGCAAGAGATGACTGAGCGTTTAAATCTGAAATTGGTTTTTCTCTGAAATGATTGGAATGGAAGGTTAGAAACCTTAGATAGCCATTTTCAGATGCTACGCACCCAAGCTTATCATACTGCAGAAGCTGTGAAGCAAGAAGCTTTGGTAAAAAAAAAAAGCTGTGGAAAGTGAGAGGCACCAGGTTGATGACATCCTAGATATTGAGCAGGAGAAGCTGGAAGAAGATGCTTTTCAAGTTGAAAGCTCTATGTCTATAGGTAGCTCGTACTGGTGTCGACCGACACCAACACCCAAGCATCGACCGACACCAACACCCGAGCATCGCTCGACATCATCACCTGAGCGTCGACCGATACAATCTGATATGCATCGATCGACACCACTTTTGGGATCGGATAAGTTTGTTGGCATTCAAAACCACTCCGACTTTACCGCTCAACACCCACATCCTCCCGCCCTACTTCGAGTTAAAACAACTGCCGTCGATCGACAACAACAAGGGGACATCGATCGACAGGCGAAGCACAACATCGATCGACAGGAAAAGCAGATCATCGATCGACATCCGCCCATACCATGTCAAGTTAGTTTACCAGATCTTGATTCACACCGCTTGAAGGCAACTCGAAACCCATCTCAGGCTCCAGTTTTCTTCAACACAAGAGAGAAGATGAATCAGAAATCTGCAGAAGCACCAAAGCAAGGGAAATCAACCCTAGCTGAAACCTCTTTTGTTGAGAATGTCGATCGACCACATACACCTGGTATCGAACGACACCAAGGGGATGGATACGCAACTGCCATAGAAAGTCAGGTAACGAAAGATGAGATTCCAGCTGAGATGAGAGTGAAATCTAGGAAACCCTATATTCCCAAGCACCTCAGGAGAGAAATTAACAACGTGGAACTTGATGGATTTCACAAAAGGGTGAAGAGGGTTCCCAAGAATATGTCTTTCGAGGATGCATATTATAAGTACAGACTTGGTAATTTCTTCAGAGAAAGTAGAGAGACAGATAAGGACATCGAGCTGCTATTCAACAAGGTATGTCGTAAGCCTAATAGAACTCTGAAGAAGGAGCAAGATCCAGGGAAGTTCCTGATTCCATGCTGTATAGATAACCATGATTTGCCAACCGCCCTCTGCGATACTGGATCTGCAGTCATCATCATGGCAATAGACACTGCTGAAGTAATAGGATTAAAGGTGGAACCTTCTAAAGATAGTTTCACTTTCGCAGACAACACCAGAGTTGATTCAGCAGGCATCATCAAGAATGTTAAAGTGGAGATAGGGGACTGCACTGTTCCAGTGGACTTTCATGTCATGGAGATTAAACCAGGCACAACAAATTCGCTTCTCTTTGGAAGAGCCTTCATGGCTACACTGGGAGCAGTTTGTGATCTTGAGAAGAACATGATGTGCCTGACTAATGTTGATGAAACTGTCTTCTATCATCCTTTGGAAAAGAAGACCGATGAGAAGTTTATTTCATGCATAGAGATGTTTGATGATCTAGCACCTAAAGATGGTTCAAACCGCGAGTCAGCAAAGCCATAATCAATATCGATCGACAATCACCATTCAGCATCGATCGACAAGCAGCCTTCAGAATCGATCGACACAGAGCATTCAACATCGATCGATACCCTCTGTATTTCAGAACAGACCGAGACTGAAAAGTCTAAGTCTGGGGGAAGGAAAAGGAGTAGGAAGAAGAAAAAGAAAAGGAATACATATGCAGATTTCCTATCACTAGTTCCTTCACAAGGTCAAGAGGGAAGTCTTGAGTATAAAGTGCGCTGCAGAGGAAGTTCTGAACCTTTTGCCAAGGTTAGAGTGCTATGTGATCCAGAGCTGAGAGATAAAGGAGAAGCATCAGCCAGAGCTTTTACCAACTACATCAACAAAATGAGGAAGAGAGACACTGAGACTTGTTCTGGAGCAANTAAAGTGCGCTGCAGAGGAAGTTCTGAACCTTTTGCCAAGGTTAGAGTGCTATGTGATCCAGAGCTGAGAGATAAAGGAGAAGCATCAGCCAGAGCTTTTACCAACTACATCAACAAAATGAGGAAGAGAGACACTGAGACTTGTTCTGGAGCAAGTTCACATCTTCACCCGGACTAAATCAGATCTCCAGAAGTCAAGATAATGACTAAAAATAAGCGCTTAGTGGGAGGCAACCCACTGTTTGGTAATTTTCAATATGGTTTTATTTTCATTTATTACTAATAGTTTGTTTTCTAAGGATTTCAGGTATTAGGAAAAAGATTCAAGGAAGATGAGTTCTGCGCCAGCTATCGACAGACAACCGGCCGGTGTCACTCAACAGATCATCACAAGTATTGATCGCCACTTAACTGTGTTGATCGATACTCACATCAAAGCAGGTATACAGTCTTTCTTTGTTAAATTTTTCCTTATGGTTTATTGTCCCACCAATCTTGGGCTTAATAACATTGGTCACAGTGTTATTTAAGTCTGGGGGAGGTTCTACCAATATTATGTTTGATTTAGATATTTAGAATAAAAACCCGAGTAGACGATTGCCTTGGATATCGACCGATTAGAGCATGTCGATATCGATCGATAGTACATCACTTACATCGACCGATGGTAACTCCTTCCCATCGATCGATACTTAATCCGGTCAGGTATATCGTTCATACTTGTTAAAATTCGTACTTCTGCTTAATGATTTTCACCTTACCACCGACTGTGTTACACTGGGGAGTGTTATTTAAGTCTGGGGGGATTACTAACGTTTATCTACTTTATGAGTCTTATTTAAAATGTTTTCAAATTTTTTTTATTGAGTCAAGAAGGGGATGATGATCTATTTTGATTTATTACTTGTCATCTAACCACTCTTTAGACCAGTCTTAGATTTACTGACCGCAAAAGTACTAGAGATACTAAAGTGGATCAATCTGTCAACTATGTTTGCACTTGTTGAGAATTTTTGAAGGAACCTAAGCCGACCTCCAACCTAATACTGACTTGATTTGCTTGTCTTGGGGCTTGGTATATAAGGGATCGGAATCCTCATGCAAGTCTGAAAGGTACAAGTCTGTAAATTTTTGGTTTCCTTCTCTCCTTCCTTTGGCATCCAAAAAGAGAAAAATAAAAAGATTGAGATGATTTCCTGAGAGGCAGACGGAGAGGTACATTACCCATGACCCCACTATTCTAATTCAAAGGAATGATCACACATTGTGGAAGCGAGGGAGAGGTAAATTACCCATGACCCCACTATTCGCCTACACTTTGTCAGAAAAGAGCTACAAAAAGTAGAAAAATCAATAAGATGAACATCAGTTGTTCATTGGGATTGATATAAAAAAAAAGAAGAAAAAGAAAAATTTGGGATTTAGAGAAGGGAGATATAGGGAGAAAAGAAACCAGAATAAGACTGTCTATTTACTCAGAAACTTGCTTGAGTTGAATCCAAGTGTTCCTTGATCGATATTCCCAAGGTAAAGCCTGCACTTTTATTTTATGCAAGAAATGAGATTAGTATAGGGGATTGTTAGACATGATCTGTTGAGTTGCTGACTAGGTGAATTTGGTTGCTATACTAGGATATTGTATAATGTGCTTCTAAGGTTAGGATGTTTATGATTTGGTTTGCACTACTAGAGAGATGGTGACTGAGTTTTTAAAATCTTTTTTGTCCCTGCTGTTTTCAAACCTCTTTCAGAGAGACTGCCTGTATGTTTTGCTTGAGGACAAACAAAAGGGTAAGTCTGAGGGAGTTGATATACCATGATTTTCACCCACTTTTGGTCATGGTATTGATATGTTTTTATGTATTTTTACTACAATATAGAGTCTATTTAGAGTATTATAGGTTCAGGTACGTTGTGGAGAAATATGGTGATTTTGGTGTCTTTTGGAGTCTTTAAGTGCAGAACTGCGCAGACGCGTCAGATGTTTAGATATGGATGGAGACCTTCCCATGGTGCGATTTAGCTGATATTTGTACACAAGATAGAACTTTGAGTTAGATTTCTAATGCCACCGGTTTGGGGTCAATCCAACGGTTAGATCAGACGTTATGCCCCTTTTACTGAAGAGTGGTCAGTCTGCCTCGCGAGAGAAGACTGTCGGGAAGATATGTGCATATCGATCGATGAGAAACACTTCATATCGATCGATATGGATGCCAGAATGCGGGCCTAGTATATTTCGTGACCAACTGAAGCCCAGAAGAAACCTAAATTACCAGAATGCCCTTGGACGACCATAAACCTTATTTTATGTTATTTTGCAAGCCATTGTTGACAGCTATGCTATCTACGCTTCTTTTTCATCTTTGTTTCATTGTTCTTAGTTAGGAGAGAAGAGGGGAACTCCTTCAGAGTCCTCTTGGAACTCCATTGGAATTATCTTTATTCTCTTATGCTATTATTATTTAGACTATGATTTGTGTTTCTTCTATCATGTCTGAGTAGTTCATCTTGTTAGGTTTAGGGATTTCATGAGCTTAATGTCAAACTGAATATCAATTAGGATTGCTAGAATATCTATAGATCTCTACACCAGGGTGATTTGTAATACNTTGTTAGGTTTAGGGATTTCATGAGCTTAATGTCAAACTGAATATCAATTAGGATTGCTAGAATATCTATAGATCTCTACACCAGGGTGATTTGTAATACTAGGATCTGGAGTAATTAGGATACCACGATAGTGTGACTGATTGCTTGAACCTAGAATCATAGGACAATTGAGATGCACGAAAGTGCAGTCAATTAACGGAACCTGAATCCTGCTGGATTAGATACTTAGGTGCAGATGATAATTTGGTCTAGGAATCTAGTTGAACATAATCGATTAGGTCGCTAATGCTTGTCTGAGGTAATATCGATCGATACTCATGCCATAGCATCGATCGATACTCACTTCTTGTTCGCATGCGAAAGGTGGAACAAGGACTTAGACATCTGATTAGTAATTGCATTGATAGATGGATTACTTACTTATTAAAATCGAGTTCTAGAATGAATCTATAAGCTGTTAGCATCTTGAATTGTTGTTTTGAATCTCTTGATTGATAAATCCCTAGGTCTAGCTGTTTCTCTTTATTGTTTACAAACTCAACCAATTGAACAACTACCTTGTTCACATTACTATTATTTACTGTTTTATAAATTGTTTACCTAGCTTAAATTTGATTTCTCTAGTCTATTGTGTGCTCCTGCTCTCTGTGGATTCGATCCATAAGTACTACGATTGAACCTCTTATTTGAGAGAGTAATTCACTCCTTAGGGTTAAACATTTGAGTGATATCATTCGTTTTATGATGTTAGACGAGATCGTTTCCTGATACGATGCCGTTTTTAGATAAGTTTCTCGAGTTAATCGTAAAGCTAAGCAATGTTCGATGTTTCGATTAATCGTTGCCGTTTTCTACGATTTACTCGGGGTTTAATTAAAAACGCGTTTTGTACGATTTTTACGAAAAATCTCGAATAAATCGTATAGTTTAGGCAATATTCAGTGTTTCGTTTAACCGTTGCCGTTTTATACGATTTCCTCAAGTTCTTTTCGAGAAAACAAAGTTTTACGGTTTTTATCGTAAAACTCGAATGATAGGATGGATCGAGACGAAATGGGAGACATTTCGACCGTGATTTGGAATACGATCGTTTTGAAGGACGTATGCCTTGAATCAAGGTTGTGGGAGATCGAGGCTCGGGATGGTCGGCTCGACGTACGGTGAGCTAGTTCAGCTTGGCCAGGTCGCCATATGGCGAACTAGGCGATAACAACCTGTGGGGAAAAGTCAGCGCCTCTTAGTTCGCCGTTGGGCGAACTAGTCGGGACGAGGCTAGTTCGCCCAACGGCAAACTAGGCCGGCTTGACTTAATTCGCCGTTGGGCGAACTAGCCGTGACGGGACTAGTTCGCCCAACGGCGAACTAGGCGATAAGAACCTTTGGGGCAAAGTCAGCGCCACTTAGTTCGCCGTTGGGCGAACTAGTCGGGATGAGGCTAGTTCGCCCAACGGCGAACTAGGCCGGCTTGGCTTAGTTCACCGTTGGGCGAACTAGCCGGGACATGGTTAGTCCGCCCAACGGCGAACTAAGCTTGCTTGGCTTAGTTCGCCGTTGGCGAACTAGCCGGGACGAGGCTAGTTCGCCGAACGGCGAACTAGGCCGGCTTGGCTTAGTTCGCCGTTGGGCGAACTAGCCGTGACGAGACTAGTTCGCTTTTTACGGCGGTTTCGGTTTTTCGCGGTTTTGTAAAACGATTCTTCGAGTTTTATAAAACGATTCTCGAGTTTTATAAAACGATTCTTCGAGTTTTGTAAAACGATTCTCGAGTTTTATAAAACGATTCTTCGAGTTTTATAAAACGATTCTTCTAGTTTTATAAAACGATTCTTCTAGTTTTATAAAATGATTCTTCGAGTTTTATAAAACGATCCTCGAGTTTTATAAAACGATTCTCGAGTCTTATAAAACGATTCTCGAGTTTTACAAATTCTCCGAGTTTTATAAAACGATCCTCGAGTTTTATAAAACGATTCTCGAGTTTTATAAAATGATTCTTCGAGTTTTATAAAACGATCCTCGAGTTTTATAAAACGATTCTCGAGTTTTATAAAATGATTCTTCGAGTTTTATAAAACGATCCTCGAGTTTTTTAAAATGATTCTTTGAGTATTATAAAACGATCCTTGAGTTTTATAAAACGATTCTCGAGTTTTATAAAGCGATTCTTTGAGTTTTATAAAACGATCCTCGAGTTTTATAAAATGATTCTCGAGTTTTATAAACGATTCTTCGAGTTTTATAAAACGGTTCTTTGAGTTTTATAAAACGATTTCTTTTATATTTCTGCGCGGAGTTTTGGCCATTGATTCCATTGTGACCAATTTTGCCACCAACAATAAGATTTTGGGTGTAAGTTAGAAAGATTTAACTACATAAATATGAATTTTCTAATGTTAAAAATAAATGTTTGAGGTTTATAGTTTTTACAGTAAAAAGAAACAAAATTGTAATCTTAATATATTTTTTTTTATAATGATTGGAAAATTTATACTTTACAAATAGTTTAGGCTGTAGAAAGATTCTTCATTATTTTTAAAGCAATTGTCAATCAACCTCTAAAATTTTAGATTTCATTGTTCACTCAAAACTATATATAAAACTTGTTAAAAATTTATTTTGAAAAAATATTATTGAATACGTTTGTTATAAATGAAACAAAATATGATTACAGTACCAATAATAGAACTAAAGAAGTACACCTGGTCATAGTGATTGTAACTGCCAAGCGAATGAAATATCAATGAAACTACCATGTGATTAATTATTTAATTTGACATATTTGATTGTTACATTAACTAGTCAAATATATATTATTTTAAAATACCTTAATAATTAGTAAGAAGATTAATAATAAATAAATTTAAATATATCAAAATCTGTTGAAAAAATCTAACACGATCTTATCAAAAAATTATTTAAATTTTTTGATAAAATAAGTATTTATTTATTTTGTTATTAGATATAATTATAATTAAAATTAAAATTAAAATTAAAATTAAAATATAAATCATATATTTAAAAATTTTAGTTATATATTTAGAAAATTAAAAATATACCTACATGGATGTGCGGGTGAAACTCTAGTTGTAATTAGAACTATAGATCAAAACTTATAATTTAATGGGTCCAGTTCATATATCTTTTCACTTTTCAGTGTTCGAAAGATGAAAAATAAATGGAGTGTCACATGGATTAATTGGTAAGATCATTATCAAGTTTCCTAATCAATAGTATTAAAACATAATCCATTTTTTAGATTTGCCCTTACTCTTCCCTGGAATATTACTTTTTGTGCCATTATATTTTTGTCTAACAACTAAAATATCATTAAGGACAAAATAGGTAGTGAAAATTAGACCACATGCACTACCTATATGTATGCTTATCGCTTTTATACAAAGAATTAAAAGAATATTCATCTCTCTATATATATATAACTGTTATTTCTTAATTCTCATTCTTTCATTCGGCCAAGAAATAAGAGATCACGAGCATGATTGTCATGAAATATTGTAAGATCATGCATGTGTCACTGATGGTTTTAAGAGTCTACCAACACTAACTATACAAAAAACTCACAATCTAACCAGCATTTACAACTCCTGAGAAACCATTGTTGGTTCAACACTATAAAAGTTCAATAGTTTACAATTCTTAGATCAACAGTTATATTTAAAATCAACTGTTAAATACGACAGTTTACAATCAATTAGTTGATTTCACTAACAGAAGTCATGGCTTTATATCTACCAAATCCCAAAACGAGATGAAACAAAATCCTAACACTAAGTAATCATTATCTTTAACATTTTTTATGCCAATCTATTAACCAATTTATTAATAATATTTTGAGGAACCATAATGCTTAATTCATTAGATATGATATTAAATGTCTAAATCGGCTCAAAATGATAATCTAAACAATATCTTCATCTATCTAAATAACTATAAGTCACCAAATTTCACGAAACCTATATTGACTAAAAAAAAATCAAAAAAGAAAAAATCATGTTAAATAGGTATATATTGGAATATACTCATCATAACTAAACACAAATCAAGCCATTATACTAACTGATTTAGGCTACAAGCTAGATAGTGTTGTTAGAATGTGATACTATTTTGATTTTAAAATGGTTAAGTTATTTAAATCTTAAGCCATAATATCACCTCCAAGCTTGATAATATTGAAAACTGATCAACAACGGTGATGATATTTTGCTACTGATAAACAATGGGGATCACCTAAAAGATATTATCAAAATTTTATAACTCAGTTTATTAACAAAATGTACCAAAATATAGGTTTGGCCAAGTCTGTTATCATTTCCCTCATAAAAAAAACCATATTTGAAAATTAATTCAGAAGCCATATACAATAATAAAAACAAACTTTCAACTACACCTATCTTTATTTTAATAACTTATTTTACCATATAACTAATTGTAAAGATTTATATAATTATACTTATAATGCTTGACAAGCTAAGAAGTTATTATATTAACTTATTAAATTATCAATATTCTAAAAATATTACTTATAAACCAAACTACCCAAAAATGGTTTATCCTACATTTTTATCCAAAATATTTAAAATTATCCGAATTTCCTTATAAACCGAATCCCCCAAATATTTTTCTAACCAAAATATTTTAAATTTATTCGAATTATCTGATATTATATCAAAAAGTCTTTAAAATGTGATTTTTAACAAATTATTAAAAATGATCCAAAAAATGAGATCCAAACTGAATGTAAAGTTGATCGGATATCAAACATTTTAATCCAAACCAAGGTAACTAAACCAAAACAAAACTAGAGTTCACAAATAACTAAACATTTACTATATCTCTTGAATCGAAAACCGACTCCCACAACCGAACCAAAGAAAAAAAGAAAATGGAACTGAACCAATATCGAACGTTCATGTCTAAACATATTAGAGAACAATCAAACGGGTAAAAAACATTGTCAAAAGAATATCCCGCGCTTTTAAAGCGCGGGTCAAAATCTAGTGCTTTCTTAAAAAGCTGTTGGAGGAATATTCGCATTAAAATATAAATTTCCAAAACTAATTTAAAATATTTTAATTATTTGTCAAATAATATCAGAAAATAATATTTTAAAAATTCTTTTTTAAATAAAAATAATTTTTTATAAAACATTAAGTTAAATTTTAAATTATAATTATGTTTAAAATAAAATTATTTTTTAGATATGAGATATATATATATATATATATACATATATATATTAAAACGTAACACCTATTAAAATAAAATTATTTATTTTTATGATTTTATAATCATTGTAATTTATTATAGAAAAAAATGTAGACCTTGATCAAAAAAGTTTATGTGAGATTTTTAACGGTTTTAGTAATTTATACTCGTTTTAAAAATTTCAAAATACATCATAGATTATAAATCTAAATTTTTATTATATGATTAGTGTAGTTTGAAACTTATTTTAGTAATAAGAAATTAAACAAAAATGATATAAAGTATACAGATTGTTAACAAATCTTTATTATTTAAAATCATTAATATTCATTTATATCTTAATCACATTAGGTAATTCCATAGTTTTTTTAAGGAAATAATATATATGTGAGATTTAGTTTGATATGTTATTTAGTTTGATAGGTCTTATATGAGATCAACATATTTTGTTTTAAAATTTTGTTTTATACGAGGTGCTCTAGAATTCTTCTAAGTAGAATTTCATAGAGAACTGTCACATAGGATATGTTTTTTTTCATTAGTACAAACTTAAGATTATAACTTTTAAAATGATCATCAATTAATATATAGGGGATTTGTGTGCATTTAAATAAAACGATTATTCTTATTTATTACCAATCATTTTATGGTAAATAAATCAACACAATCAATTGTATCCATCATATATTATATACAATTAAATTTAAATGACATTAACAATGTCTATAATATATTTTAAATATGAATGTTTAGTAAATGAATTTTCTCATTATAAGGTTTTGTAGTTATCAATATATTTTTATAAAAAAATTTTGAACTATTAAAAATTGAATGCAAATTTTAAAATTAAATTCTCAATATTTTCAATGAAAATAGCAAAATATAAGTATGTCTTTTATATGGTATGTAATTTAATTTAAGCAAGATTTTGACCCGCGCTTTTCAAACGCGGAAATTTTTTATGATTAAAAATTTATATAATTTGGTTTTGTCTTAATTTAAAGAATGTTTTGGTATAAAATTAGTTCATCAAAATTTGTGGTGAGATTATTTTTCATTAGTTGTTAATTTCAGTTTTTATTTTTAGATTTTGTTTTAGATTTTGGTTTTTAGTTTTTAAGTTTCTATTTTTTGATTTTCAGCTTTTGGTTTGAGTTTTTAATTTTTAGACCCACTGAGTTAGTTTGAAATTATATTATCAACAAAAAAATCTCAAATAATCAAACATTTAATTTAAAAATGAAAAGATGACAATTTTTTTAATAGTTTATTCTGTAAATAAACAAAAGAAAAAAAAATATAACCTGCATTTTCAGCTTTTGGTTTTGGATTTTAGTTTTTAGATTTGGTTTTTGGTTTTGCTTTACATTTTTTTAAAAAAATCAGTAAATTATTTAAGAAAAAATAAAACAAAAGTTTATTTAAAAGTTACCATTGAAATTTATCAAAACAAAGTGATTGTTATATAAAATAAAAAAATACATTAACATGTTTTAAAGTACATGATTTAAATAAATGATTAATAATAGAAAATTTTGTTTTGTTAAAAATATGTATCTTTTGGGTTTGAAAATAATAATTAATTTTTGATCCATTAAGGTGGAAAGTTTATTTAGGGGGTGTTAGTGGGACTTAGATTTCTATAGAGTTTGTTGATTTTAAGAGTTGATAGATTTGATAAATTTGGAAAAAGTTGTAGAGAATTTTGTATATTGTGAATATCTATGAAAATAAATTATTTCTGATGATTTTAAGAATCCAAGGGACATATGTAATATTCTCAAAATCTTGTTTTGTGAGTTAAAATGTTAAGAATATAACTCTCAATAACACTTACTTTAATTGGCTTGTAGAATCATTAAAATCTAAAATTTTTGAATAGCAAGAGATTTGTTATAGAATTATAAAATCATCAACCAATAATAACAAACTTCAATGAGAACTAGATTTTGACCCGTGCAACCGCGCGGGTGTTTGTTTTCACTTTTATATACATAAATATTTGTTTTAAAACATAAGTGGTATATATTCTTAACGTTAATCATATACTTAAATATTTATATAATTATTTCAAATACAATAATTTATAATTTACATATTATATTAATCAATTGTTAAAAACCATATGTATTTGTTACTTCTTATTATATTTTATCTTATTGTATTTGCATTTAGTTATTAAGAAAATTAATATATTCATGAGAAAACATATTTGAAAATTAGTTTATATTTAATTCATGGTAAATTCTAATCCGACCTTCAAAACTGTTTTTTTTTTACCAATATATTTATGCTTATTTATTTTAGATAATATATTAGTGTATATACAAAAGTCTAAGATATATTAACTTTTAGACATGAATTACACAGTTTGCTAATTTTAAGCCGTTCTATCATCATATTATATTTTTAAAATAAATAGTTTATATTTATGAAAATAAAATTTATAAATTTAATATAATTTTATCATATTTATTTCAGTATAATAACTGTCTTTTAACATGATGATTATGACTATGAAATAAATTAAATAGGATATAATCTAATTTTTTCATTTTATAACGATAACATAAAATACATTAACTTATTGTAAAATATTTTTACACAGATTTATTAATTTTTAAAAAAAATTTATATATAAATATATATTTATATTGATAATGAAAAGATATCATGATTAAAGTTATAAATATTTTATATTATTAGCTTTAATGAACTACATGTTAATTTATATACATGTATTATATGGGTTGCTAATGTTTACCCATCTTACCAACATATTAGATTTTATTTCTGAACATAAATATTTTGTACTTATGAAAATAAAATATATATACAATTTTATTATATTTAGCTTAATATGATAATTTTCTTTTAATTTTATTATATCTAGCTTAATATGATATATTTTTTTTAATTTATAAACTTAACTGAATATTAATGTATAATAATATTTCAAACTAATTTCGAAATTAGTGAAAATATTTAAAGATAATATCGAAAATGAAGATCATATAAAATCTTTTCAAATAGATTTGTTAGCATTTAAATATATATATATATATATATATATATATATATATATATATTTATATTTAAAATGAAACTGAAAAGATATCAAAAGATATTATGATTAAAGTATTTTAAAGATTCTATTTATTGTTAGTTTTGATGAAATACATATAGTAAAAATTTCTAGTGATGAATCCATTTTAAAAAAAAAATCACACATGAGTCAAGGTCATGACTTCTTTTTTTAATATATAAGATGTTAGAATCAATAAACCAATAACACCTGAAAATTCTAATAATCCTTATAAATTCAATTACCACTAACACCCCCTTAATGGTTTTTGGAGATTTTCCTTAATACTAAGCCCAAAAACTAAACTATATAATTTGTTTTAAAAACAAAAGTAAGCCCAAGACTATATCCCATAAATATCCACCAGTTTAATTTAACTAATGCTGTTCAATTAACTATATGACTTGTATTATTTGTAACACTCTAGAAAGGGTTCAAATTTAAATAGTAACTTGTATTAGTAAATAAAAAGAAGGATTCTAATTTAATAGAGTAGATAATGTTATAATTTGCTTGTTTGTTATCGAATTAATTGTTTCAAACCGTAAATTGTATTTATAACTTCTTATTATCAATTTATTTTGGTAGATTTGTGTTTGAGTATTAGAAAATTAATATATGTAAATTTTAATAAAGATGAAATTCTTTTCATCTTCAAGACAATGTAAAGTTTAGAAATGGTAAAGTTAAACAAATATAAACTCATATATTATTTATATTATTAATTTCTTATTAATATTTAATTATTTGGTATTAGTATAAAATGAACTATTAAAGATCTATAATATTAAAATAGTGACCTCTTTAAATCTAGCAATCTCTCTTAAATTTGGTTGCAAAAAGTAACTATGAAATCTCCTTTTTAGTGATTTTTTTACGGAAGTTGTGTGTTTATTGTTGTTTTTTTCATGATTGTTAGGTTAGATATTATGGCATTTAAGATATGTCATATTGTAGATATATATATATATATATATATTGTTCTGTTTTTAGAATTTTTTTCAAGTGACCGGTTTTCAACGTATTATATATTTATATTTTAACTTATTTGGTTTATTCAAATATTTGGTTTTCTATAAGGTTCTCACTTTTGACATAAAATGTATACAATGGGATACGATAGTTTGTCATTTTCATGTGTATAAGTGGAAGTAACCACGTAATGATGTTGGATACCTAAATGATATTGGAGATATGTAATCTAGCGTATGCATAGAGTATAGTTTTATAATGCATGGTGTATATCTCCTTATGTAATCTAGTAGAAGAAACAAAAAGTCATTACCGATATATTAATAAGAAAGAATAGAGACCGGTTTGATATGACATATAGGTATGGTAAATTGTTTGCAATGGAAGAGTGAACCGCTTTGGTTAGATTTTAAATAAGTTGTTGACTAATTTAATTACGCCCCGGTTGTTTTGAGAGTAGTAGACAATAATATTATGGAAATATAATGTTGTTACTCGTTAGTATTGGGAAAATAATATTATGTTTTAAATTAATGATTTTTTTAGTAAGGGTCCATTTTTTTAAAAAATCACACATGAATTGAGGTTGTGACTTCTGTTTTAATAGTATAGACTAGATTTTATCCCGCGTTTTCAAAGCGCGGGTTTATGTTTGATGCAAATTTTACATAATCGCATTTCTTATACATGTAGAATGTGGGATAAATTTGTTTAGTTCATTAATTTCATCAAACATAGTATTTTTCAACATGCAAGATAATCTTTCGGTGAAAATATTATATGACCACATTTTTGTTTTATATAAAGTAGACATGTACATAAAATCCATAACTCGACGTTTAAACTCAATCTTAAAAAAAAAAAAATTGGATCCATAGCCGGTCAAAAATCTAAAATATATCAGAATGAATTTTGTAGGGTGGTACAAAACATATCCAAATCAAAATGTTATTAGCTAGACCCGAACGAATAACCCAAAAACCGAAAAATCTGGAAAAAATCTGAATTAATCTGAATGTCCAAATGAATCATAAACATAAATATCTAGTTTAAATATTCAGCTGTATATATATATTTTTTTAAAAAATTGTATTTAAAATTAATTATCTAAATTTTAAATAAGTACTTTAATATCCAATTCTATAAAAATAAGTATATTTTTTTGTTTTGTTTTTAGATTTTAGATTTCCAAACCAATATAACTCAAATTCGAATGATGTATGGTTACTTTATCGGTTTTAGGATGTATACAAATTAGAACCAAACCGACGTGCTATATTTGAATCTTATTCATACTTACAAACATGCATACTTACAAATTATGACACATATGATGTGATATAAATTAGCTTTGATTGAAAATATTTGACCGATATTCCAATAGGTACTTAAACTCCCAAGAATAAGTTAAATTATGTTTTATATATGTTAAAATAATTTTATATTTGATAAATATTGTCTCTTTGTTGGAATAACCCGTAAAATTTTAATCATAAAAATATCAGTAATAACATGTTTCATCATATAATTAAATATTAAAAGTAGTTATTATTAATATTTATTTTATAAAAAAACTATATGTAAACGATTTTTAAGACTTTATCTATGATAATTATATTATTATGTATTGGTGGAGGTTTGAAGAATTTATTTATTATTATTTCGTATATCAGTTACATATAGTTAAATATTATTTTTATATCCTAATGTTTTAATTTAGATATATATATTAAAATATAAAATTATTTGTTTTTAAATATCTTTTGGCAGTATTTTGTTATTCTGTAAATGTAATTCATTTAGTTTATAATTTATAAAGTAGATTATTTTGTGTAATTTTTAGTTACAAATATGAAATATTTATATATAAATGTTATAGAAGCTTATTTCTTCTTCTATAAATCAAAATGAGTTAATTTTCATTTGTATTTTTATTTAATATTATTTTACATTTTTATTATTAAAATAATATAAAACAATAAATATTTATTTTTAAAATAAAAATATATTAAAGATATTGTGTAATTTTTAGTTACAAATATGAAATATTTATATATAAATGTTATAGATCAAAATCAGTTAATATTCATTTGTAATTTAATTTAATATTATTTTAAGTTTTTATTATTAAAATAATATCAAAAAAATATTTATTTTTAAAATAAAAAAAATTATTAAAAATATTGTTAAAGGTAATAGAAAAAAGGAGTTAAGAATATCTTTTTGATATCTTATTTTGAATATATTTAAGTATTATATTAATATTATGTATTTATTTAATAATAACTAAGTTTATTGTATGTAACAAAAATACATTTAAATAAATGTAATGTTTTAACTTAGACTACTTGTAAGTAGAGAAAACGTGCTTCAGTTTTAATAGTATTGATTATATATATATGTGTATTAATATAAACATATTAAATAAGACATCTTACTCATGTATTTTATAATTATTTGTACTTTATTACAATAAAAATTTAAACAATTGATCACAACAAGTTTATTTGAGATACTTAACAATTTAGTATTTATACCCGTTTTTAAAAATTCAAAATACAGTATATAGGAAAAATATAATTTATATTATATAAATAATGTAATTGTGTAAATTATTTTAATAACTAATATTTAAACAAAAATGGTAGAGTGTATAAAAATTGTTAGCAAATCTTTATTACTGAAATTATTAATTGTCATATATCTTTTAATCACATTAGGTAATTCCGTAGCTTTTATTTAAGGAAATAATGAATAATAAATTTTTAATATTAATAAGATATGTAACCAAGATCTTTCTAGTAAATATATGTTTAAACTATGGTATATGTAAGGTGCTCTATAATTGGGTTAAATAAAATTTAGAAGACAAAGAGATATGCCACATATGATTGAGATTATTTTTAGTAAATACAAACTTAAGGTTACAATTTTTTAAAATGATTCTCAAATAATATATAGGGGATGAGTGACATCACTATTGAGTCTTGACAGAGGTCCTACACGCTGTTCCTTTAGAAAGTTAGTAACACATCCTTGCTTCCTCAGTGTCTCCTCCAGAGTTATGCGTAATCTGTGTTAGTATAGTTTTTTTTTCCATCTGAATTTCATTTAGAATAACCAAGGCCAAGTTAGCATTACAACCAAAAGAACCCTAAAAAAGAGTTAAAACAAACAACTTGCATCACAAGAAAAGTGGCCGAGGCTAAACATACAACCCCGTTCAGATTTAAGCGCCACCAAACCAACTAAAAAACCGAGATCCCACCACAAGGTCCACAGCAGACATGTTAAAGGAACCGGCTTTCATTCACAAAGAACTCAAACAACCAATAAGGGTGACCTGAAACCACATACGATTGAACCAGACCATTCTCATTGATGTTGTTAGCGATGAAAGCTGCCCCTCCATTTTCCTCTCTTGGGACTACCAATAGTCTCCACTCGCTAATCTCTCTTAGGCTCTTCTTAACTTCCTCCATATGATACGCAAAGGATGGCCACACCAAGGGCCTCATCACTGCCCCAAAAAAACTCTTCAAACTCCCCTGCAAGGATGATTCTGTTGAATTTTTGACTAGACATGCTCTCCGCTGACCACATGAGCATTTGCAACTTTGCATCTTCCTTGGTTCTGATCCCAGCAAAGGCTCTTCTACTGTGACAAACAACAACCCCTCTATGATTTATCACCACCCAAGCAGCCCCCAAAGACCCATCCCTTTTGTTCCAATCAAAGGCGATGTTGCACATTAGCCAATCTTCGGGAGGAGGTTACCATCTCAGCTTGTTGTTGCATCTTACCTCATTCTCTATATGTTGCATCTCCTCCTCAACAACCTGAGCTAAGAACCATTCATCTGTGTCCCTTCTTGCTTTAGAAGCAATCTCCAAAGCATTCGTGATTTTACCTTCAAATAAAATAAGAACCCGTTCCTATTCTTCCATAGTGACCAAAGAACCCAAGGCCATGATCGTATCATCTCTGTTATACCAAGACTCGAGTTTTTAATTCCAGAAAAAACCCATATTTTCAAACACTGAAGATTGATGGAAGCCAAATTGAGGAGAGAGTATATCTGATAAAGCCCAAACTTGGCGAGCAATGGGACAAGAGAAGAGAACATGGTTTATATCTTCACCTTCAGTCTCAAAAAGTGTGCCATCTAACATCCACTTTCATGCCTCTTCTCTCACAAAGGGAGGACACCGAGCGCTTCGCTTAAGGCTTTCCATAAGAAGACCTTGATTTTGGGAATCGTCAAGACCTTCCACGCTTGTTCTTTCAGTGGGTTCAGCGAAGGGAGGGTAAGAACTTCTGAGAGAACCAATTTTGTTTTCAGATCACAAGCTAGCCAATAAGCAGATTTAACTGTTAATTTTCCACTCTTATTGAATCTCCAGGTGTGGAAGTCCTCTTTGTTGATCACAAGTGGCTTCTTTGTTATCTGTTCTATGTCCCCAGGGACAAAGACTTCCTCCAAATCTTGAATATTCCACCGTCTAGAAGCGAAGTCAATCAGAGAAGAGGCCCTCAAGTTGGTATCGAAGGAGAAGTTCTTGATCCATGGGGCACGAGATCCTTAAATAGGGTCATCAATCCGACGATCTAGCCAAACTCTAGTACTTTGTCCATTACCAATCTCATGTCTTAACCCTTTTAGAAGCAGCTCTCTTCCAAATAAGATGCTTCTCCACGCAAAGGACGACCTCACTCCTAAGACCGCCAATAGAAAATTTCCTCGAGGGTAACAGCGGCTCTTTAAAATCTTAGCCACTAAGGCAATCAGGTTGGCTTACCAATCTCCAGCGCTGTTTTGCGAACAGTCTGATTAAAGCATTATAGGTCCCTAAACCCCATTCTCCCAAGATGTTTCGGAAGGAACATGCGATCCCAAGCAATCCAATGAGTTTTCCTAACCCCTGTGTGGGAACACCACCAGAAGTTAGCCATGAGGCTTTCCAGCTGAGACAGTAGTGTCTTTGGTAATCTGAAACAAGACATCGCAAAAACCGGGAGATATGATGCTGCAGTTTTAAGAAGGTTTTCCTTTCTTCCCTGAGAGAGTTTACGCATATACCACCATCTAACCTTTCTTGGGTCTTCTCTTTCAAGTAAGATAACAACTTCACCTTTAGACCAGAGAAACATTCAGGGAGACCTAAGTACTTACTTGTACCTCCTTCATTGTAAATGTTAAGAATGTTCTTGATGGCCAGCTTGTCCTCTTCTGCTACCTTATCACCAAAAGTAATGGCTGATTTTTGGAAGTTAATCATTTTTTCTGTGACTTCTCTATAGAACTGAAGGATACAGTTGAGTTTAAGGCATTGTGAAGGCACCATTTTGATTAGGAATATATTGTCATCAGCGAACAGTAAGTTCTCCACCGAAAGACCCGTCTCCTCAAATCTCATACCATCATTGTTTCTCTCTGTAACTACCATTCGAATGAGAAAGATCTTAAGAACAAAGCACAAATATAAACAGAGATAGAGGATCTCCCTGTCTAATACCCTTCCACGGTTTGATTAGTCCAAATGGTTGATCATTCATGAGGACATAGAAGGAGACAGAAGTTAGGAACATCATGAACCACTTAACCCATTTTTCATGAAAGCCTAAAGCCACCAGCAGGGATCTAACATAGCTCCATTCTGCTCTATCATACACCTTCGACATATCCGTTTTCACGGACATATATTCCTCTGAAACATATTGATGAACCTTTAGAGCATGAACTGCTTCATGGACAATAATGATGTTTTCCAAAATCAGTCTGTCACTCACAAATGCCGATTGATTTATAGAGACTATCTCCTATAGAAAAGGTTGCAATCTGTGGACCAGTATTTTTTACACCACTTTGTAGAGAACCGAGGAAAGACTGATCGACCTCAGGTCAGACATAAGCTCTGGCTCAAGGATCTTAGGAATGACGCATATCAAAGTATAGTTCCAGTCTGCTGGGAGGTTACCAGAGTCAAAAACTCCTTAAATCTCCTTTGTTAAATCTTTACCCACCAACTCCCAATACTTTTTGGAAAAAATAGAGCAGACATACCATCAGGCCCATGGACACTTTCTGGTTTGATTGAGAAAACTGCTTCCTTAACTTCCTCTTTTGAAATGTTTCTCGTTAGAGCCTCATTCATAGAAGCTGTCACCTTAGGCGTCATACTCTGGAAAACCGGTTCATAAGATCTTGGGTTGGAAGAAGAGAATAACTTGTTGAAATAGTTGGAAGCAACCTCAGCTTTTGCAGGATCAGACCAGTGAAGATTACCAAGCTCATCTTTCAGTTTTGTTAAGTGTTTTCTTGATCTGTTTGACTTAACTGATGAGTGAAAGAACTTAGAGTTCCTATCTCCCAAAGTAAGCCACCTATCTCTGCGTTTTTGTCTCCAAAACATCTCTTCTTCTCTATAGGCCTCTAAAATTTCCTTCTTTACCATCTGAATCGCGAATGCACACGAGTAAGGCTTAGACTGCAGCCATTCCAGCCTCTCATGGAGGTGATTGATTTAATCTTTGGCGTTAAAATCCCTCTTTTTCTTCCACTGACTCATCGCTCATCTACAGTTACGGATCTTATCAGAGACGGAATTGTTCCTTTGCCTTTTACACCAAGCAATTTCCACTTCTTTCTTCACTTCCATATGCAAAATAAACCTTCCATCAAAGCAAAATCTTCCTCTAAACGACTCACCAGATGCTCTAAGGCTAACAATACCGGTAGATGATCTGAGCCATGTTTTTCTAGGAATCTTTGCTTGGAACTTAGGAAGAGAGAAAGTTTTGTTCCCGAAACACCTATCCAAGCAACACTGGATCCATTTCTTCCATCTTCTGCCACTCCACGTAAATATGTCCTTTGATGATCAACTTTTCCATTTCACAAACATGTAACATATCTGCAAACAGTTGGAAGGATACGGCAGGTCTAGTTGGGCCTTCCGTCTTCTCTTGATTGCTAAGAATTTCATTGAAGTCACCTACCAAACACCATGGCTCCTTACGCAAGCAACCAATTTGAAATAACCTCCCCCACACCACACTTTTACCATAGAAGAGAGGAAAAAGGAAGACTCCCCAAAATCAAAATAGTAGATCATGTTTTTGTCTGTTGTTAATACATTAAGCCTTACATTTTTTTTTCCAAAATAAGGCTAAGCCTCCACTAAAACCCTTAGTGTTGACCGTGAACACATGATCATACCCCAACCAAACCTGAAGATCAACTACAACATTCCTACAATTTTTTGTTTCCATTAAAAAAGAACGTCTGGAAAATGGTTTTGACGCATCTCCTGTAGACGTTGAATTGTCAAGTCTTGAGGCTGTTGGTGTCAAAATCGGTCACGACGGAATCAATGGCTAAAAGATTCCGCAAGAAATAAAAATACGTTTTATAAAAATCGAGAAATCGTTTTATAAAACTCGAGAAATCGTTTTATAAAACTCGAGAAATCATTTTATAAAACCCGAGAATTCGTTTTATAAAACTCGAGAAATCATTTTATAAAACCCGAGAATTCGTTTTATAAAACTCGAGAATTCGTTTTATAAAACTCGAGAATTCGTTTTATAAAACTCGAAAAATCATTTTATAAAACTCGAGAATTCGTTTTATTAAACTCGAGAAGTCGTTTTATAAAACTCGAAAATTTGTTTTAAACAACTCGAGAATTCGTTATAAAACTTAAGAATTTGTTATAAAACTCGAAAAATCATTTTATAAAACTCGAGAACTCGTTTTATTAAACTCGAGAAGTCGTTTTATAAAACTCGAGAATTCGTTTTAAACAACTCGAGAATTTATTATAAAACTTAAGAATTCGTTATAAAACTCGAGAATTCGTTATAAAACTCGAGAATTCGTTTTCTAAAACTCGAGAAATAGTTTTATAAAATTAAAAAGAAGTTTCCAAACAAAGGAAATCTGCGGAAAACTCGGAAATCATTATCTCGGAAGAACGAAACAAACGTCGATTACACGATCGTCCGAGTTAAGCACAAAACCGCGAAAACCGCAACCGCGAACTAGTTCGGCCGAACTAGCTCGCCGTACGGCGAGCTAGCCCCGTCCCAAGTAGCTCGCCGTACGGCGAGCTAGACGCTTCCTGGGTAGCTCGCCATACGGCGAGCTGAACCGGTCCGGTTTGGCTCGTCGTACGTCGAGCCAACCATCCCAAGCCTTAATCTCCCACGTCCTCGATTCAAGGCATACGTTCTTCGACACTATCATGTTCCGAACAACGGTCGAAATGTCTCCCGTGTCGTCTTGATTCGTCCTATCGTTCGAGTTTTACGATAAAAACCGTAAAACTTTGTTTTCTCAAAAAGAACTCGAGGGAATCGTATAAAATGGCAACGGTTAAACGAAACACCGAACATTGCCTAAACTATACGATTTATTCGAGATTTTTTGTAAAAATCGTAAAAACGCGTTTTTAATAAAAACGTCGTGTGAATTGTAAAAACGGCAACGATTAACAGAAGAACGAACGTAGCTAGACTTAACGATTAACTCGAGGAATTTACTAAAACCGGCATCGGATCAGGAAACGATCTCGTATAAAGTCGCAAAATGGATTTATCGCAAAACGGCTTGGATTGTCCTAAAACGTTATAAAAGCCCGTCTCGCGACCATTAACGAAATCTAACCCGAAGATACGATAACGTTTTAACGTTTTACCAACAGAAGGAAGATAAATGTCAAGTTTGAAGATAAATGTCAGGTTTGAAGATAAATAGAAGATTTCCGCGGGAAAATAGGAAAGATAAACACAAAAGGAAGATTCTCGATAAACTCGAATCTGGGCGAAATGGAAGGACCAAACCGCCAAGGAATGAAGTATATAAGCAAGCGGCATAGGACAGAAGCAGAGGATGAGTTTTCAGAGCTTTCACCACCAAACTTAGCATTTAGGAATATTTCCGTTTTTGTTATCAAGCTGAATCTCAACTAGGGTTTTCGGTCTTAGACTACTAGAGTTAGGGATTTCTCTGACGACTCACGCAGCTAAGGCCACTCTTGTTGTAACCGTTCTTACGCAGATTCGGAATAAGATCCTTCTTGCTCTCAATCTCGTTTACTAATACTTTAAATTCGAATTCATCGTTTTCTTAATTGTTCTTGTGCGGTTCCGCAGATAGCCGGGTCTCTGGGAACTTAGGGTTTACTCAAAGTTCCCTTATTTACGTAATCTTGATAGTAGGTGAATTTCGGTTCCCACAATTTGGCGCTAGAAGGAGGGGGGGGGTCAGATCTATCTTACACTCAAGCCGCAACATGCTCAATGAAGAAACGATGACTGGTGACCAACAAACTCGCAAAAAACGCGATAACGTTGATAAAACACCACCACCACAAGATGCGCCCGCGGCCAACGCTACAAACGCTAACGATGAGACCATCGAAAAGATGCTCTCCGATCTTAACAAAAAATCGGAAGAGCAGGAAAAGCTCATTGGTTCACTCGCAAAACAGGTTGAAACCCTAAACGCGAAAACCAGAGCAATTCGCCCCCGCGGAACTACTAAAATCCGCGGAAGGAGGCTCGATTTCGCGATTCCTATGGATCACCCCAGAACCGAGCAGGGTAACTTACTGGAGAAAGATTCCAAAAAAGAAAACCCTGACGCGACGCTGAACGAATCGGATAAATATCCTACTCGCGAACAGGAAACCGAGCGAGACGGTGTCGAAAGAGTTAACCTGGAAACGAGCTCGCGACTTCTCCGTCTAAACAAAAGGGCAACGATAAAACCAATCAAACCCCGTAACCAAATCAACGTGTGAAGGTTTGACCAGCTTGCCCAATGGCGAGTTGGACACGATTCTCAGGATCCTAAGCCTGATCCTATTCCAATCTCGATCGTACAGATTTTCGTTTCACCTCAATCAGACTTTCCGTTGAGATTCTACGACGAAAACAAGTCAACTCGACGATTCGAGACTGTCCGCACCAGCTCGCCGTATGGCGAGCTGAGAGAACTCATTCAGCTCGCCCTAAGGCGACCTGCACCACTTCTTGAGCTTCTATCTCCAGTCTCGATCATACATCTTTTCGTTTCGTCTCAATCGGACTTTCCGTTGAGATTCTCTGACAAAAACAAGTCAACTCGACGAATCGAGATTATCCGCACCAAGCAAGTTCAGCTCGCCCAAGAGGCGCTGACTTTGCCCCAAGGATTCTTACCACTCAGTTAGCCCTATGGAGACCTGAACCATTCCTCTATCATCTCTCTCCAATCTCGATCGTACAGCTTTATGTTTCGTCTCGATCGGACTTTTTGTTGAGATTTTACGACGAAAACAAATCAACTCGACGAATCAAGACTGTCCGCACCAGCTCGCCGTATGGCAAGCTGAGATGGCTCATCCTGCTCGCCCAATGGTGAGCTGAACTAAACCTCGAGTTTCTCTCTCGAGTCTTGATCGCGCTGATTCTCGTTTCGTCTAAATCGGAATTTTCATTGAGATTTTACGATAAAAACCGCAACGACTTGTTTTTTCGTATAAGTTTGAATCAATCGTCTAAAACGGAAACGCTCTACATAAACACCAAAAGTTGCCTAAACTATTTGAGAAATTTGAACTCTCTAAACACAATCCGGTTTTGTGAAGCTCTGCCATGTTAAGTCAAAAACATCTAGTTATAAACATGTGATTGATTTTTCGATATACGAAGCACACCTAGTTGGTTAAGTAAAACCAGCAGTATGAAGAAACGAGAACATAAACTCGGATGATGAAATCCCTTTCTCACTCCGAAACTCTCGTTGGTATTTCGTCGAAGACCGATTCGTACAAAAGTAAGTCAAAAGACAAAGAACGAGTAGGCGGTTCCAAATCATCGATGAAACTAAGGTATGTCCGATTTGAAAATTTTATTAGACTTCTAATTTCTCGTAGGTAAGAAATGAAAACGTCTTGTAAACTGCCGTAAAACCTAGAGAACTTAGAATTCAGAGGATAGTCTAGAATGCTAAGTCGTAAGCAATTTTTGTCTATCTCGATCTATTGTTCTCTAACCATTCAGGCATAACTTGCAAACCGATCCAATCTCTCGTACAACCGAGAAACAATCGCCACGCATTCGAGCGTACTCACTTCCTAAGACAAAGAAGGAGCTAGAGACGCTGACGTCGTCTTACAACCGACTCGCTCCTAGAAATTTTCGTAAACCAGACATCCAAGTCGTTAGCAGTCAACCACGATCTATAATCGACCCGGATTGTCGATCATCCCAATCCTTCAAAGGAAACTCATCTTTTTCTTTTTGTCGAATATTTTTTTTTCTCGCATCAAGAAAACGATTTCTATAAAGCAAACTCTCGCTAAAATACGCAGAAAAATATTCGGACAATGCGACGCCTCGTCAAAATCATCCCAAAAGCAAACGACAATCTAAAAACCGTCTAAACGCTAAAGACTGATCCAAACCATCTGGGAAATAATCTCGAGGACTATACAGCATCTATCGTCGCAATCATACGGTTATAAAATCTCTGCGAAACTTCGGAAGGAAACTCGATGATTTGCCGAGGTCATAAAGATTTTCTCCAACTTGATAAAACAAGTTTCGTACAAGAATCGAAAAATTATACGAGAAATCTTTAAGCGTCAAAGCATTGATCTCATTCTCCGTCAAACCAAGTGATTCACGGAATAATATCAAGAACATTTACGGAAAAAATAAAAATCGAGAACACAAAGCAGCAATAGGGAAAACGTCCACCCTTCTCGCCGACTGATCCTATTGCTGGTCATGTGATTCATTCCGTCCGAGAAACCCGCTAAAATATTTAGCGACTAGATCTCAGTGAAATAACTTTTGGTAAAACTCCGCGAGTGACTCAGAAAAAGTATCACCGAGGAATCAAAAATTAAGCGGAAAGGTTTCTCGAAAAATCTGCGGAAAACATTGTTAACCCAATGCGTCGTGCCGATTTACTAAATTCATCACCCATTACTTACACGAGAAATCCTTCGTATAGTCAGGATCATGTTATAACAAAGTAAATTTCGAAAGTAAACGTAACAGGTTTTGCGAAAAGTACTTTCCTTATAGCGAAAACCAAGCTATACGATCCGGCGCTGAGCGACCAATCTAAACTTTGATTCCTCGCGCCACAATCTGAAAGATCTCACTCTTTAGCCCTTTGGTTCACGAGCATCCGCTCTTACTCCTCCCGATTACATCCGAGAATGAGACCGTCCCGCAAATTACTCAGCACGGGCTCTGCATCGAGCTTCTTAGGATCTGTCTCCCTCGAGTAAAAAAGAAACAACTTCCATACGAATACATGAAAGATTATACGAAACATTCATCGTGTAAATCGAACCTAAAACCGAAAAAAATTTTCTACAACCATGAGCATACTTGGCATATCAATCTCGACAAACGCTACTTGGCCCTTGTCCGATCACACTTCGCTTCGATGACCGGGTCCAAGTCTACAAACCGACTCGACTTGATAGAACAAAGGTGTCATGGTCTAATCCCTTACCACCTACGTCCTTGGCTATGCGGCTGAATACAACCTTCACGCCAAGCCAAAACGATTAACAAACAATGTAAAACGCCCTTGGTTATACGGCTGAATACAACCTTCACGCCAAGCCAATACGTTCAACGGGTAATGCAAACTTTTCGACAAATCGGCTAAGTTCTTTACACGATTCCCTCTTTTTCCAAAGCAAGTTGCCTACAAAATCTGACAGAGCTCCCGAACACGTGCGAGTCTCGGAAAGACAACACTTCAAAAAAGTACTGTAATTAAAGACACTTCGTTTCAGGAGCAAACATACGCGAACTCTCGGTCCTAATTGCTCTAGCATGAATCAAACTACTTAACATCCAAGCAGGAACGTAAGTTTTGGCTGCGAATGTCCGCAAACAAACCAAAGTGTTTCTGCAAAAGCAGGGTTAAGACAAAACCCTTGCAACACCGCGCAACATCTTTAAGTCCGCAAACGTTTCGAACACGAAGCACGACATATGAAATAAAATAAAATAAACAATCTTCGGCATTGCGAGACGTCGCAGACCCCCGAAGGACAGTTTTTTTATACAAATAGCTTCCTCGATAAAGTCAATTTCTTGGAAGACGTAACAGTCTGTTCGCGACTATAAAATACGCAAAATTTCTCAACATACGTATCCTTCTCGAAGGCCCCAAACAACGTAAACATCTATCACCTAAAAAGTTTGTTGCTGATCACAACAAACTCGCAACAGTCGTAAACAAACTTAAGTTATCTCGCAGAGATAGCTCTCGAACACCCGACACAAAGGTAATAGAGCTATAAAAGAAATCCAAACTTTTGGTCAGCACTTTCGGGCAACTTAGCAATTGTTCCCGGTGAGATGCTCGGTTCCAACCAGACGAATCGTATAAGCCGAGAACATATCGCGGATTCTAAATCGGTATGGAATCAGGTTAAAATCGCAACAGGCAAAACGAAAGCCGACTAGTCATCGCATAGCCTCAATCCATAAGTAAACCTAGGTCTTGCCCTAAACCCAGCACACTGGTCTCTAACGTCTCAAGGCATGAATCGAGATCCTAAAGGCATGTCTCTTCGTCTATGTCTAAACGCTCACTCGATTTACTAAACATCCTAAAACGAGCAAACGAATAAGGTGATCCACAAAGGAAAAGGAATGCGATTTGACAACTCGCGGACCTCCCTCAATATCTGTGGGAACCGAGATTCACACCTGTCGATTTCCGTAAAATAAGGAAAGTTAGGAAAACCTTAATTTTCCAGAGGAACCGGATATCTGCGAAAGCCAACGACAAGTAACCAAGAACGCGATTAATATGAATAAATTGAAAGATATAAATAGAAAAACGAGATTGAGAGCAAGAAGGATTCTTATTCCGAATTCGCGTAAGAACGGTTACAACGAGATTTGCCTTAGCTGCGTGAGCTGTCGGCCAAATTCCTAGTTCTAGCAATCTAAGACTAAAACCCTAGTTGAGACGCAACTCGATAACGAAAACGGAAATATTCCTAAATTCTAAGTTTGGTGGTGAAAGCTCTGAAAATCGTGTCCCTTGCTTCTGCCCTATACCTCTTATTTATATACTCCTCGCCTTGGCCATTCGGTCTTTCCATTTCGCCCAGATTTGAGTATATCGGAATTTTCCATTTTTCTCGATCCTTCCTTTTCTTCCGCGGAAATCTTCTATTTTTCTTCAAACCTTCCTTTTATCTTCAAACTTGACATTTATTTTCCTCCTGCGAGTAAACCGTCAAAACGTTATCGAATCTTCGGGTTAGATTCCGTTAAGATCGCGAGATGGGTTTTTATCGCGTTTTAGGACCTTCCGGGCCGTTCTGCGATAAATCCGTTTTCCAACTTTGTACGGGATCGTTTCCTGATCCGATGCCGTTTTTAATAAATTCCTCGAGCTAATCGCAAGGTTTTACGATTTACTCGACGTTTTTATTAAAACGCGTTATTATGATTTACACGAGAAGTCTCGAATAAATCGTATAGTTTAGGCAATGTTCGGTTTTGTTTAACCGTTGCCTTTTATACAATTTCCTCGAGTTCTTTGTCGAGAAAGCGAAGTTTTACGGTTTTTATCGTAAAACTTGAACGATAGGTCGGATCGAGATGGAACGGGAGACGTTTCGGCCGTGGTTCAGAATGTGACCGTGTCGAAAGACGTACGTTTCGAATCGGGAATGCGGGAGACCGAGGCTCGGGACGTCCAGGAAGTCTCTAGTTTGTCCAACGACGAACTAAGCCGGCTGGCTTAGTTCGCCCGTGGGCGAACTAGTCGGGACGGGACTAGTTCGCCTACCGGCGAACTAAGCCGAGCTGGCTTAGTTCGCCCGTGGGCGAACTAGTCGGGATGGGACTAGTTCGCCCACCGGCGAACTAAGTCGGGCTGGCTTAGTTCGCCGGTGGGCGAACTAGTCGGGACGGGACTAGTTTTCCCACCGGCGAACTAAGCCAAGCCGGCTTAGTTCGCCGGTGGGAGAACTAGTCAAGTGAGACTAGTTCGCCCACCGGCGAATTAAGCCTGCTTGGCTTAGTTCGCCGGTGGGCGAACTAGTTGCGATTTGTTCGCGTTTTGCGACTGTTTCGGTTTTTTGCGGTTTCGTGAAACGATTCTCGAGTTTTATAAATTGGCTTCTTGAGTTTTATAAAACGATCTTCGAGTCTTATAAAACGGCTTATCGAGTTTTATAAAACGATCTTCGAGTTTTATGAAACGGCTTCTCGAGTTTTATAAAACGATCTTCGAGTTTTATAAAACGATCTTCGAGTTTTATAAAACGGTTTCTCGAGTTTTATAAAACGATCTTCGAGTTTTATAAAACGGCTTCTCGAGTTTTATAAAACGGTTTCTCGAGTTTTATAAAACGATCTTCGAGTTTTATAAAACGGCTTCTCGAGTTTTATAAAACGATCGTTGAGTTTTATAAAACGGCTTCTCGAGTTTTATAAAACGATCTTCGAGTTTTATAAAACGGTTTCTCGAGTTTTATAAAACGATCTTCGAGTTTTATAAAACGGCTTCTCGAGTTTTATAAAACGATCTTCGAGTTTTATAAAACGGCTTCTTGAGTTTTATAAAATGATCCTCGAGCTTTATAAAACGATTCTCGAGTTTTACAAAATAATTCTTCGAGTTTTATAAAAGGATTCTCGAGTTTTATAAAACGATTCTTTGAGTTTTATAAATGATTCTCGAGTTTTATAAAACGATCCTAGAGTTATATAAAACGATTCTCGAGTTTTATAAAACGATCCTCGGGTTTTATAAAACGATTCTCTTATAAAATGGTCCTGGAGTTTTATAAAACGATCCTCAAGTTCTATAGAACGATTCTTCGGGTTTTACAAAATGATTCCTTTTATATTTCTGCGCGGAGTTTCGGCCGTTGATTCCGTCGTACCGATTTTGACCGCAAAAGTTAGCCCCCCAGCTCGTAAGAATCTTAAGCCTTTAGCGTAAGGTTCTTGCGAGTGGTTAACCAGTTTTAGTTAAGTTAGGCGGAATTAATGGTTGGAAAGGTCCATTGAAAGTGATCTTTCCACTCTCCAGGGAGCGGACAGCGTTTAAGATTAGGGCTGCGCCTTGTGAAGGCTGGCTACGTACCCTTTTGAGGGGATCAAGCCTTTCGTAGTTTGTTTCGGAGTTAAGGTTCGTATGACCTGTTTCCAAGCAAGACCTTTACGGTCTAGTTATATGTTTATCGAGCATATTGATGTCGATTGTTGGGGTCAAAATCGGTACGACGGAATCAACGGCCGAAACTCCCAGCAGAAATATAAAAGGAATCGTTTTCTAAAACCCGAAGAATCGTTTTATAAAACTCGAGGATCGTTTTATAAAACTTGAGGACCGTTTTATAAAACTCGAGAATCGTTTTATAAAACTCGAGGACCGTTTTATAAAACCCGAAGAATCGTTTTATAAAACTCGAGAATCGTTTAAAACTCGAGAATCATTTTATAAAACTCGAAGATCGTTTTATAGAACTCGAGGGTCGTTTATAAAACTCGAGAGTCGTTTTATAAAACTCGAGGATCATTTTATAAAACTCGAGAAGCCGTTTTACAAAACTCGAAGATCGTTTTATAAAACTCGAGGATCGTTTTATAAAACTCGAGAAGCCGTTTTATAAAACTCGAAAAGCTGTTTAATAAAACTCGAAAGGCTGTTTTATAAAACTCGAAGATCGTTTTATAAAACTAGAAGAATCGTTTTATAAAACTCGAAGAATCGTTTTATAAAACTCGAGAATCGTTTAAAACTCGAGAATCATTTTATAAAACTCGAAGAATCGTTTTATAAAACCCGAAGAATCGTTTTATAAAACTCGAGAATCGTTTAAAACTCGAGAATCATTTTATAAAACTCGAAGATCGTTTTATAGAACTCGAGGGTCGTTTATAAAACTCGAGAATCGTTTTATAAAACTCGAGGATCATTTTATAAAACTCGAGAAGCCGTTTTACAAAACTCGAAGATCGTTTTATAAAACTCGAGGATCGTTTTATAAAACTCGAGAAGCCGTTTTATAAAACTCGAAAAGCTGTTTTATAAAACTCGAAGATCGTTTTATAAAACTCGAAGAATCGTTTTATAAAACTCGAAGAATCGTTTTATAAAACTCGAGAATCGTTTTATAAAACTTGA
Source organism: Eruca vesicaria subsp. sativa (assembly GCA_932364175.1). Lineage (NCBI taxonomy): Eukaryota > Viridiplantae > Streptophyta > Magnoliopsida > Brassicales > Brassicaceae > Eruca > Eruca vesicaria. The sequence goes on along the minus strand of CAKOAT010724043.1, from coordinate 202,935 downwards.
AGAATCGTTTTATAAAACTCGAGAAATATTTTATAAAACTCGAAGAATCGTTTTATAAAACCCGAAGAATCGTTTTGTAACCATTTGCTCGGATAAGGGACCCTATCTATGGTTGCGTCGCTCACATATTTGCTCTTCAAACAACAGGTAATTAATTAACCCTTTTATTACTACGATTACACTGCATATGAAACATACATACTAATTGAACTAAATTAACCACAACTTATGTAAATGACAGGTACGCTTTACTTTTTTTGTTCTTTTTCCTAAGTAATAAACTTCGGTTTCGTTTTGGAGTGATATATAATTCCAAACTCATGAAAACTCGTTTAGGTATGAACAATCTGCTTGTGTCAAATAATCTCGGTTGATAAATCCGAGAATTTGTCAGTTCCTCGAGTTTTCTTTGTTTGTAATCTTCTACTTTGAGTAGAAAGAACAAAAAGGCATGTTTGTCTGGTTAATTTACTATCAAACATTTTATAATAATGTACTGAGGAATTATATAAAATGATACGGTCGTCGACAAGTCCCATTGGAAAATATGGAGTTTTTGGCTGGTTTTCTGGAAATGGCCGGGGTACAAATTTTTGTCTTATTACGTATTATACCAATACATTTTTCACCATAAATCGTTTTCTTTCTTGTGAAAAAAACAATCATCATTTTTATATAGCTTAATGCATGCAATCCATGTAACAATTAACAAGGGGATGAATGTGTTTGATGCGTGTTATTTTTGTTATTTACTTTTTATGTTAGTAGTATTTTACATATTTTACCCTAACAACCTTAATTATCGAACATGCGTTTATTCCATTTATGATTGATAAGTTAATTAAGGTGAATATAAAGTTAATTTTTAAAAGTTTTAGGGAATACATAAAATCAACATTTTTTAAAATAACATAGTAACTACTTTGGGATAATTAGTATGTCACGTTAATCGTTTAGAAACATAAAAGAGGATCTTCAACTAAACATTTTGACCGTGTTATAGGTGGTGAATCTACAGGCACAAGTTTCTTACTTACAAGCCCATTTGGCATCCCTAGAACTACTTCAACCGCAAACGCGACCACCTCCTCTACCGCAACCACAACCGCTCTTCCTCACTCCTCCACCACCTTCCATAACAGATTTACCTGCATCAGTCTCACCATTACCTTCAACATACGACTTAGCTTCTACCTTTGATCAAGCAGCGTTGCCTTTGTCGTGGGCAACACAACAACGAAGATCCGGTGATCCACGTCATCAATACGGTGGATCATCATCAACTTCTTCCACAACCAGAGGGTTCGATTGTGGAAACAGTGACCTCGAAGCATTAGCACATGAGCTCTATTAGGTTGATATATAGTGATTCATTGTATAGGACACACGTGTACATAGATACTCTCGATATACTTGTATAAATACCCGATGACATTCTCATTAATGTTAAGAAATCAGTTTTAAGTTTGCTACTTTGTTCAAATTTTGTTATGGTATCAGAGCAAACGTAACTTCCTTCCGCGTTTATCTTTGACCTCACGAGTTAACTTGGCTTGACTCAGTTCTCATGAGTGCTCCGATTCGTCATCTGATTCTCCATCTGGTTTCTTCATTCATCTCCGATCTCGTTCACCTACTTTCGATCATCTCTTTCATCATCTTGTTTCCTCTATTCCTCCCATTTCTTGGTTAATCGAGCTTCGATTCGCATCAATGGCGTCGCCTCACCCTACGCAATCTCCCGTCGATCATTACAACAATCCATACTATCTTCACAATTCCGATCATGCTGGATTGGCTCTCGTCACGGATCGTCTTTCTTCTGGTGCGGATTTTCATGCTTGGCATCATTCCGTTCGTATGGCGCTTAATGTGCGTAACAAATTGGGCTTCATTGATGGTACGATTCTTAAGTCTTCTTCTGATCATCGCGATTTGGGTGTGTGGTTAAGATGTAACGATATGGTCTCCACATGGTTGATTAACTCTGTTTCTAAAAAGATTGGCCAAAGCTTGTTGTTTATGTCCACTGCTGAGATGATTTGGAAGAATTTAATGACTAGGTTTAAGCAAGAAGATGCTCCTAGAATCTTTGAAATTGAACAGCGTCTCAGTAATATGCAGAAAGGATCTTTGGATATCAGTACCTATTATACTGAACTTGTTACCTTGTGGGAAGAGCATCAAAACTATGTGGATCTACCTATCTGTACTTGCGGAAAATGTGAATGCAATGCTGCAGCTTCATGGGAAAAGCTTCAACAGACGAGTCGTGTTACCAAGTTCTTAATGGGGCTAAATGAATCTTTTGATGCTACACGTCGTCACATCTTGATCCTTAAGCCTATACCATCAATGGAGGAGGTGTTTAATATGGTTGCACAGGATGAGAGACAGAAGAATATCAAGTTACCCACGAAGATTGATTATGTGGTCTTTCAGAGCTCTGTTTCTCCACATGATAACACTGGATTAGCTGATAATTCAGCCTATGCTACTGTAGCTTATCGTTCCAAACAACATCCTGTGTGTACTCATTGTGGGATGGCTGGTCACATTGTGCAGAAATGCTTTAAGCTCCATGGATATCCCCCTGGTCACCGTCTTTACAATGCATCTACTGCTTCGCGTTCTGGTCAGATAGCTGCTAATAAAGGCTTGCCATCTTCTCAGTCTTCTGTGACTTCGAAAGGGAACACTGTGGCAAATGTGACTAGTGGAGCGTCTAGTGATCTCAGTCAACTCACAAAGGAACAAGTTAATTACTTGCTTCAACAGTTACATTCTCATGTGAATTTGTCTGAGTCTACTGTCAACTTTGCATCTACATCTGCTTCTATCACTGAACATGGTGTCATGGCTGCTGAATCATCTTGTGGTACTGTCCCATTCCCCTCTTCCAACTTACGTTTTGAGAATAATGCTTTGACTTTTCATCATCATACTCTTACTTCTTTATCCAAAACTATTCCTTCTGGTACTTGGATTATAGACAGTGGAGCGACTACTCATGTTTGCTCGGATCTTTCACTGTTTCGTAGTACCACTTATGTTGTTGGAGTAACAGTCAAATTACCAAATGGCACTAGGGAAAGTATTACTCATGTAGGCATTGTGCATATTTCTGATTCTTTGGTTCCTCATGATGTTTTACATGTTCCATCTTTTCAGTTTAATCTCCTTAGTGTTAGTAGTTTGCTTCAAAGAGATATATGTTCTGCTCACTTTTATGCTGATTCTTGTTTTCTTCAGGACCGTACTCAGGCCTTGATGATTGGTAAAGGATTTCTTCGGCAAAATCTTTATGTTTTGGATATTGGTGTTTCTCCTACTTCTATTGCTGTCTCTGCATCTTCTAATGCTTTTTGTGGTTCCTTGCGTGTTGATGAAGACCTATGGCATCATCGCCTAGGCCATTCATCACAAGCCAAGTTGCAGCCTTTGTCAAGTCAGTTGTCTTTGCCTAAGTCTACTACGTCTACTTCATCACATTGTCCTATATGTCCTCTTGCTAAGCAGAAAAGATTACCTTATGTTTCGAATAATAATCTTTCTGATTCTCCTTTTGATCTTATTCACATAGATGTTTGGGGACCCTTTTCTGTAGAATCTGTTGAGGGATATAGATACTTTCTTACCTTGGTTGATGATTGTACTCGTGTAACTTGGATTTATATGTTGCGTAATAAAAGTGATGTTTCTGAAATTTTTCCAGCTTTTATTACACATATTCGTACTCAATATCACACTACTATCAAATTCATACGTTCTGATATAGCATCTGAGTTGATGTTTCCCTCTGCTATAAGACAATATGGCATTCACCATCAATTCTCTTGTGCTCATACTCCACAACAAAACTCTGTTGTTGAAAGGAAGCATCAACATCTCCTCAATGTAGCTCGTTCTCTGTTATTTCAATCAAATTTGCCTTTGGTATACTGGAGTAATTGTGTTCAAACTGCAGTGTTACCAGCATTATATTCTTTCTTCTTCCATTGAGGCAGTACCTAATACTTTTAAGCAAGCCATGGAATCAGACATATGGAAGCAGGCTGTGAATGTGGAGTTTGATGGTATGAAACGCAACAAGACATGGACAGTTCAGACTTTACCTCCTGGTAAAAATGTTGTTGGATGTCGTTGGTTATTCTCTTATAAGTATAATTCTGATGGTACTATTGAGAGACCTAAAGGACGACTTGTTGCTCAAGGATATACACAACAGGAAGGTGTTGATTACACTGATACTTTCTCACCTGTTGCGAAGATGACCAGTGTGAAGTTATTACTGGCTTTAGCTGCTAAGTGTGGTTGGTCATTGTCTCAGATGGACGTGACTAATGCGTTTTTGCATAGTGACCTTGATGAGGAGATCTACATGCATCTGCCTTTGGGTTATACTCCTCGACCTGATGAAGTATTACCTCCGGATCCAGTTTGTAGACTGCAAAAATCTATCTACAGACTCAAACAGGCATCCAGACAATGGTATTCATGTTTTTCTTCTGTGATCTTAAACATGGGTTTCAACTATCTCCTGGTGATAACTCATTGTTTATGAAGATCACTGGTTCTTCTTTCACTGCCCTTCTCGTGTATGTAGACGATATCTTGAATGCAAGTAATGATGAGACTGCAGTTGCTAGTTTGAAGGCGGTTCTTCATAGTGCTTACAATATCAAAGATTTGGGTACATCAAAATTCTTTTTGGGACTAGAGATTGCTCGGAACTCTACTGGTATCTCTGTTTCTCAAAGAAAGTATGCCTTAGATATTTTGGCTGACACAGGATTTCTTGCTTCCAAGCCGTGTGCTTTTCCTTTGGATCCTAATGTTCAGTCGACAGCCACTGGGGGTACTCCTTTGCCAACGTCTACATCATATCAAGAACTTATAGGACGCTTGTTATATCTGACTATTACACGTCCAGATATCACTTTTGCTGTTCACCGTCTCAGTCAATTCTTATCTGCTCCAACTGATACTCATCTCAAGGCAGCTCATCATGTTCTTCGGTATTTGAAATCTAATCCTGGTCAAGGATTATTCTATGCTGCTGACTCGGACATTTGCCTCAATGCCTTTGCAGATGCTGATTGGGCTACGTGTTCTGATACTCGTCGTTCTGTGACTGGTTTTTGTGTTTATCTTGGTCATTCTTTGATTAGTTGGAAGTCCAAGAAACAACACACAGTGAGCAGGAGTAGCACAGAGGCAGAGTATCGTAGTATGGCTTTGACGACTCGTGAGATGCTTTGGCTGCAGCAGTTGCTTAATCATCTGAAGGTTAAGATTACTGCTCCTGCAAAGCTCTTTTGTGACAATAAATCCGCGATGCATATCGCTTCTAACCCTGTTTTCCATGAGAGTACAAAGCATATTGACATTGACTGTCATACAGTGAGGGATCAGGTTAAGCGTGGCTTCATAGTTCTTCATCATGTTGCTAGTTCTCTGCAGCATGCTGACATCCTTACGAAAGCTTTACATCCCGGTCCATTTCACTCTTTACTCAACTGTATGTCCGTTTCAAGCCTTTCTCTCCAACAGATAGTTTGGTTTCAAAGGCTTGAGGGGGGTGTATTAGATTGATATATAGTGATTCACTGTATAGGATACATGTGTACATAGATACTCTCGATATAATTTTATAAATACCTGATCTACATTCTCAATTAATGCTAAGAAATCAGTTTTAAGTTTGTTACTTTGTTCAAAGTTTGTTAAGCTCCTACATAGACAAGGATCTCCTCCCCCAACAGCTACCGATGACTCACCGTCTCGGTGTATGTCTAGATGAGTTTGGCTTAGATCGATATATCTCCCTTCATCGTTATTACGAAAACTATATTACTACTCAATAGATTTAGTTTTATCAGAATATTGTAGGGACTTTTATAACATTTATCTATAAACTATAGTATTGTATTTTCCTTTCTTTGCCTTATTTTGTTTAGCTATAGTGCGAAATATACTCGTATATATATATATATTTAATCAGTTACCCTATATTACACCATCTTCATAAGTCTGAATGGGAGGTGTAATAAGAGGATTCTGCGCTTATTGATGTCTGTAACGAGTTTACTCGTCCATGTCATCTTATATATTATTGGGCGTCGATTCTGGGCCTATGCTTAAGCAATTTTAGTTTTCTAACACTCTCATAATGGATTTGATGAACTTACTGAGACTGGCCGTAATACTTAGTTGTTATGGTTTTAGTAGGGCTGGACACAAAAACTTGATACTCGGCTTGTACTCACTACTTGACTCAGTTCGGTTTAAAAAAACAAGTACTTGTTACAATCAAGTCGAGTAGCAAGTAAACCAATTTTATTACTCGCAAGTACAAGTAAGTATAAAGTTTATTTTTATTTTTAACTACTTGGCTTGTTACTTGGTTTGTTACTTGTTATCATTTACTTGTCCCATTATTTGTTATATATTACTTAGTCTATTAAATATTTAATATTCATTTTATTAGTTAATCAAAATTTATGTATTACATTTTATTAGTGACCATAATTACTAGCTCTTATTTGATACTTGATGGATACATGATCTTTAAAAATTAGTACTTGTTATGAAGAAGTTAAGTATCAAGCTAGGTTTCATGGAAGCTTCGTCATACGTCCGCTTCCCGCTTCAGAATCAGAATCGAAAACAGAAGCTTGTGGAATCTCTCGGAATCTCGCTTCCAATGGGCTGTTTCCCTGTTGCGCAGAGTCGTCTGGGAGTTCGGCCGGCATGATAGGCTGGTTAGCCGGAGTAGGGGTTGGATTTATGTTGAAAAGAAATCGTCAGGCCGTTGAGAGGTTTCCGTCTGGGTTTGCGAGTACGGCGGCGATAGCTGCGAGGTGCTCGTTTGTCGTCTTCTGAGCTTCTTCTTGCTGAGAGAGTCGGGCCAAGACAGATTCCATTAGAGTTTTGACGTTCAGAACTGGTGGTGTTTCTTCCGGCTGTGCATCGAAAGGAGCTTCTTCGTTCATATTTGCGTCACACTACTTTGTTCTGCCCCACGGTGGGTGCCAACTGTTTGTACCGAGTTCGGTCGTGTATCAGTAAAGTGAGTGACTGGACTCATTGGTGGGTTATTACGAAGGTATGAACGAGCACGAGAAAGAGAAGGAGCTTATTTATAATCAAGAAGGGAGTACAGAGAGTAAATCCGGTGCTCGGAGAGCTTAATCGGAGATGTTGTACAGACTAGTCGGTAAACAACAAGGAGAATAAGATGAAAACCCTAATACAAGTTCCCACCTAGTCAGTTTATTTTCAGATCCTTTTCTCGTTGTGACCCCTTTCCCTTTTATAGTTGATCTCTCCTTATTTAGTTTGACCTAAAGCGGTACCCGTTGATGGGCTTCCGTATTGGGCTTCTCGCTGGCCTGCGAAAGCGAGTTTCTGACTTGTATGGGCGCCGTTCGGCTGTTACTCGGTCAACGTCGTCTATTGATGGGCCGGCTCACCAATCGTGGATCGGGCTGAGCGGCATGTCTTCTGGTGGGCCGAATATGTCTTCTCGTGGGCCTTGACGGGTAGATGCAATCCACCTCCTACATCTTTGCCAGATCTCTTAGCTTCAGAAGTTTCTCCACATCCAAGAACCAGAGTTCATATTGTACTTAATAGATCAGAATTAACCTTTCCTAATCAGATAGCAGTTTATCCATTGAACCCATAATAACGACCGTGCAGCAAATAACCTCCAAAAAAAATTCAGGCAAAGTACCTTATTTGCTAATTTCAGTGGCCTAATTTCCAATCCTCCCTCAATCTTTGGTAAACAAACATCTCTCCAACATATTTTCATCATTAGAGGTTGATTTTATCTATCCTTTAATTTGAATGCAAGACCTGTAGTTTCTTACTGATGACGGGTATGTGTTTCATACACATCGTTTTTGCGTCGTTGAGGTTTCCGGGAGCTCGACACCTCGAGGGATTTTCGCATTGTCTTCGGCCGGTCTAAATGGTTGGAGCGCGAGCTGGTAAGCTTTTGTGTTCGAGCTAGTCGATATTATCTTTGTCCAGTCTATCGAGGCTTAGGCTGTGGTGGTATGATTTGGATAGAGGTTTTATCCAGATGCTTCTTCGTTTAAATATGTATGGATCGTGAAATGGAAAATTCGGGAGCATTTAGAGATTCTTCGTGGCTCGATCGTGTTCGTGGTTTGGGCTGTGATCTATAATTTCATATTTTTCCCTTAGGCGTTTGAGAGCTTTGGCTTAATGCGCTGCAGGATCTATGTTTTTTCAGTCCCGATGTATTAGCTCGAGCGACGGGGTTGCCTCTACTTGGTCCATCATAGATGATGGTTAGGTCGTTTTTCTTCTGCGTCTAGTGGATGGGATGACAGCGGCCTACATATTCTGATTTTTTCATTGTGGATTGAGTCTACCAAGGTTGATCTGAGCGAGTCATCGGTTTTTTCATCTCGATTGAGATGTAAGCTTTATTAGTTCACCCCTTACCATCTTACATGGTAATTTGTTTGCATCCTCTATAATGAGAGGTTGTTTTAAGTGAATCTTAAGAGCTTATGACGGTTGAAAATTCTTCTTCGTCTTGTGCTAATATGTGTTCTGAAGTGAGCATCTTCGTTCCTCTTATAAATTAATGGTGGGAACATGGCGTCGTACTCTTCTTGAGCTATTGTCGGATTATGTCGGTGGCGCTTCTTATGTAAACGTCACATAAGATAAGTCGTCGAGTGGATTGGAATAGAAGGAAAATATCTTTTTGATCTTTGGTCTTTGTAGTTGGCCCTTTGTTAATTCACGACCGCTTTGTGTTGGAAAAGTCTTCAACTCTTTTTCTTTCTTTTTTCAAAAAAAAACAACGGTTGAAGATGTCTCCTCCATTTCTTAGAAATAATGATAAGGGATATAGTGATTCTGCTCCTTCTGTGCTCGTCGGAGTCCTTATTTCTTTCCGCTCTAACTTGCTTCAACTGGGGTTGATAATAATCATTTTCATTTTAAATCCGTTGGAGGGATGTTGTCCTCCTAGTTCTTTAAGTGAGGTGACGAGGTTGTAGAACTAAGAAGCTTTTGACATGACGTTAAGGGGATCTTCTTTAATGAGAAGTTTCTGCATTGGTCCCGAACGAGATATCGGCTTAATCGATCTCGAATAGGACATCGGGTTGGGTTAACAAGTTCAACATCGTGACGGAAGAACTTGTATCCTTGTTCATATATCTATCATAGTTATAATATGATGTCGTCTTTAATTATGTCGTAGAAATATTGGTAACGAATGGTGTGTCGTCAACTCGAGATCTTGTTGGGCTTTGTTCGTGAAGGTGGAGAGTCGCTTCCATCAAACACACGGCTGTATTGGATTCTCTGTAGCGCACGAGTTTTTATTGGTCGTCTGTTGATTGCACATGTCCACTTTTGTTTATTTTGGGTGAAGCAAATACCAATTATTGCATATCTTTTTTCTTTAAACAACTACAAATGTTTAAACGTCATGTTGGCGTACTCACATGGTGATTGGAATATGTTGATTGTTTAATGGTTTCTCTTTGGAAACGAGAACTCTTCTTCACTGGAATGTGAGAGAGGGATGCTTGTATTCGTGGTTCTCCAACTTGTGATATCTTGTTCGTGGAGTTCGAGCGAGTAGCAACCTTAAGTTAAGTCTCCTATGATTCAACTTATAACCATCTCGAGTGAGACGTCTATTTTGTTATTTTGAGCGAGTTGTTTTCTTCATCGATCTCTAGCAAGATATATGCTTCATCGATCTCGAGCGAGACATCGATTTCGTTGTCTTGAGTGTGGTATTTTCTTTATCAGTATCGAGTATGATATGGGCTTCATCGGTCTCGAGCGAGATATCAGGTTAACGTAAATATCATCATATGAAGATGAGCTGTTATCCTTATTCATCAGCAGGAGCGGTTTTTATTTCTGTAAATTTCCTATCTTTAGCAGATAGAAAGACATATTCTTTGTGAATAATAGTAGAGAAATGCATCTCCTTTCTTTCTCGTTGAGTCATTGATTTGTGGAGGAATTGATTAGTCATTACGAAACATCATTAAAGTTGTTGCTCTTGCCGAGCGAGGGGTCTCTTTAACTCGCGAGCCCTTCAGCCTTGAGATGTTTTTTTCGGAAAGATTCTCTATTTGACAACTTTTTATAAAGCTTCTTTCTGAACAAATCAGGTGGTGGATGCTATGTTCTTGTTATCATATTTCTCTTCGTTGTATTCTTTCTTGTCTGATTTATTCTCGAGGGGATCCCATCTTATTGTGATAGAAATATGATGGATTTTGAACGCTTTCTTCCTTTTCTTATGAGAGCTCGAACTCGATAGTGGAACGAGATTCTTATTATCATGATAATAGTAAAATATGGTTTATAGTTTTCTCCAATCTTGGTTTTATCGAGCTGCTTTGTTGGATGAAGGATTACATTCTGGTCGAAAGCGTTACCGTATCTAACTCGTGAAGAAATAGAGAACATATTACTGATCTTTGAGACTCGCGCTCTTTCTCGTGGAGTCCATGTGCTCCCAGTCTTTGAGTTTGTGATGGGTTATTGTTTTTTTGTGATTGTGGTTAAAGCATGATTTCTTCTTTCGTTTTAACAAATACAAAGATATCTTTCTTCACATAAATGGTGACACCTCTACATTTTGGTATCTCTTATACAGCCAAGATGGATTGCTTTTGTTGTTTCAAAGTGGGTCCGTCGAAGCATCGCTAAGAAATTGACTTTTTGGAGTTCGTGGACCTATGCAGTTGATATACCATGATTTTGACATGTTTTTAGTCATGGTATATTAGTGTTTTTACTAGTATTTACTATACTATAGAAGCTTTTAAGCACATTTATGAGTTCAAGAGTATTTTGGAAGAAAGTGATGTTTTTGGAGCATTTTGGAGAGAATTGGAAGAAGCGTTCGATTCAGACTCGATCACGAGGTCGACACAGAGGGACCCGGATCGATCGACATGCATACTGCATAATCGATCGATTATCAAGACCCAGAAGCCAATTCGAGAGAGCTCGAAGCGTGCAAGGTTTTCAAGAGATGCTCAATCTACTTGATGTGTCTAACTAGGGTGTCATTTTGAGCTCTTGACAAGTGTTCTTCACAAGGTGTTTTAAAAATCATTGTTCCCAATGCAAGTGAATGCAAACTATATGCTCTAGACTCTCTAAAAGTGCAAATGATGCAACCTACATAATTTTTGTTTTGGTTTTCCAGTTTTTTTGATTTTTTGGCTTTTTTATATGTAAATGTACAATGCAATGCATGAGACTCAAAATCATCAAAGAAAACATATTAAACACTTGGTACCTCCCCCAAAATTAATTCACACAGTCTTTGTGTTGATAAGTTGAGAGAGATACCGAAAAGAGAACTAAAATGCAGAAATAAAAACTGGTATGTACAATGGTAAGTAGTGGAGTACCTCACTAGTTATCGGGGTTGAAGGGATTGTCTCCGGACTCGCCTTCGCCAGGGTAGGTGATGTAGTAGCCTTGTTGTGGAGCGCTATAGCCATAAGGTGCACCGTAGTGGCTGTATGCAGCATTGTAGTAGCTGTAGGGTGCACTAGAATGGTCTATTGGTGTGCTATTCACATCGTCACCAGAATCATCATCAGAAGATGTCAAGGATGGGGATTTGTTCCCCGAGTCAGATGGAGGAGGCACAAAGTTGCGCCGAGCACGCTCTTGCTGGCTAGCAGTGTGTGGTGGAGTAGTGCGCTGAAGCTGAGGAGCTGATGTGTTGGTCATCACAAAGTCACTGTAACTACATCCTGCTACTCCTCCCTTTACCAAAACATCGGCCATCTCATTTAATGTCATCTTCATTGTCTTCTTCAGCTCCTTGTACGTTGTCTTAAGCTTGTAGAAAGCACAATCCTGAGCTTTGTTCCATCGCTGAAGCTTATCAATGTGTTCGCTTCGCGGAGAGGGCCTAGGGCTAGGGCTCCTGCATAGGGCTCAAAGTAGTAGCAAGGTGGGCCGTAGATTGCTTCAGCAGTGTCCTCCCCGATCTCTTCTCGTTCCACTCTTGCATATTGAGACGCTTAATAACTCCTTCTCCCTTTGCTTGCAACCATGGTGCCTAGTGTTCCATGAGCCCCAAGTAAATGCTCATCCCCAATATCAAAGGCAACTGCTCCTGGAAGCTGTAGACTTGTGATGTTCTTGTTGGGGAGGATCACTTCAACAACTCTACCCAGCTTCTTGTATTTGTAGACACATGACCCTTGGTATCTTCCACTGAAATATTGAGCAATCTTCATGTGAGTTCTGTTGGTGTCAAAATCGGTCACGACAGAATCAATGGCTAAAAGTTTCCGTAAAAAAAAAATATGTTTTATAAAACTCGATAAGTCGTTTTATAAAACTCAATAAGTCGTATTATAAAACTCTAGAAGTCGTTTTATAAAACTGGCTAAGTCGAGAAATCGTTTTATAAAACTCGAGAAATCATTTTACAAAACTCGAGAAATCGTTTTATAAAACTCGAGAAATTGTTTTATAAAACTCGAGAAATCGTTTTATAAATCCAAAAGAGATTTCCGAACAAAAAAATCCGTGGAAAACTCGGAAGATCATTATCTCGGGAGAACGAAACAAACGTCGATTACACGATCGTCCGAGTTAAGCACAAAAGCGCGAAAACCGAAACCGCCAGAAATCGTCGAGTTAAGCACAAAAGCGCGAAAAACCGAAACCGCCAGAAATCGTCCGATTGCCTAAACTATACGATTTATTCGAGATTTTTCATAAAAATCGTAAAAAACGCGTTTTTAATAAAAAAAAACGTCGAGTGACTCGTAAAAACGGCAACGATTAACCAAAAAACGAACATAGCTAAACTTTACAATTAACTCGGGGAATTGACTAAAAACGGCATCGGATCAGGAAACGACCTCATCTAAAATTCGTAAAACGGTTTTGTCGCAAAACGGTTCGAGAGTTCCTAAAACGCGATAAAAGCCTATCTGGCGACTTTAACGAAGTCTAACCCGAAGATGCGACGACGTTTTGACGATTTACTCGCAGAAAGAAGATAAATGTCAAACTTGAAGATAAATGTCAAGTTTGAGGATAAATAGAAGATTTCCGCGGGAAAAAAGGAAAGATTGAGATGGAAGATTCCCGATAAACTCGAATATGGGCGAAATGGAAAGACTAAACCACCTAGGAAGGGAGTATATAAGCAAGAGGCATAGGGCAGAAGCAAGGGGACGAATTTCAGAGCTCTCATCTGAGACTTTTACAACTTTTCTAGACTTAGAATTTTCCGCACTTAGAAACTTAGGCTTTTTTCTCGACAAGTTCGGTTTCTATGACTGGCGCTCAATTTTTGGATCGAACTCGCCCAGGCAGTTCGATCTCTTTTCCAGATCTACCAACTAAACTACGTTTGACTTGATCCCTGAAAGGGGTACATAGGCAGCCTTTCATAAGGTTCAGTCCGAAATCAATCAAACCTTTTTTCTTATCTTTTTTCGTCTTTCGTTATCGAGCTGCGACTCGACCAAATTTAGGGTTTTATGTTTATAACTCGCTGATGGCCCTTGCGGCCAAAGCCTTTGTAATTCCTTGTAATGATCGCAACGCTCTTACGCGAATCGGAAATAAGATCGACTTTCTCTATGAATTATTTTTATTATGTTTTTCATATTTTCGGCATTTATTTGGTTACTTGTCATTGGCTTTCGCAAAGATCCGGTTCCTCTAGAAAATTAGGGTTTTCCTAAGCTTCCTTATTTAACGAAAATCGACGGTGTGAATTTCGGTTCCCACAAGTTCCATCAAGGAAGGTGGGACCAATGCCATAAGACTTTAAATTCACACCAACATGCTGAAGCAGAGGGGTGATCATGCCTCCATTCCCAATCTGAGGCTCTGAATCCTCTGTTGGCCAAGCCCAATCCCTATAGTACTCAAGGCGTGTCACGAAGAACCCAACCATTCCAAAGTCTTTGTAAAGCTCACTGACACCAAATGGGATCTTCTCAGATGTGAAAGGTTTCAGAGCTAGACAAAGGAGTCTCAGGTCATCATCCTCAGTTACTGAGCCGTTCCTTACGAGGGAAGAAAGCATGCACCAGCATCCTGTGAAAGTAGCGTATTGATGGGTTCCTAATAGCTGAGTTTTTGTCTGGCCCTGGGTTGTGATCTGTGCCAAAGATCGCGTTCCAAACCTTTGCTGGAATGTTGTTGTTCCTGGAGACTCCCCTAAGCTTGGGGAGATGAAAATCTGCTGCATCCTTAAATCCATACAACCTCCCAATATCCTTGAAGTTGATGCTGTGAACTCTCCCTTTAACTTTGAATGTTATCTTCTCCCATCCTTGCCTCGCATGCTGAGATTGATGATAAGTAACCACCAATGAGGCCAATAACTCACTAGACAGCTCCTTGTAGGTGGGATAAGCAAAGGAGTAGAAGCTAGACATGTTCATGTTGCCTAGCATATCCTTGACGTCTTCATCAATACCAATCTCCTCCATCAGTTCCGTATCTCCAAACCTTGTAGCAGGCCCACTCACACCACTCTTCAGAAAGTCTAGAAACACAGCAGGATTTGTTTTCGTGTCTCTTTCTCTGTCAGCATAAGGCTTTGCTTCCTCATCAGTAGACCTCCTTGCTTTCTTGGTAGGAGCTGGCTCTTCTCCACTTTCTTCTTCATTCTCAACTCTGGTGGAGGTTGCTACCTTCTTTCCTTCTCTCTTCTCTTGCTCTTTTGCTTTCTTAGCCACCAACACTTGTTGCCTAGATGATCCTTCCGTAGGTATGAAAGTTAGAGTCTTTCCTCTCAAAGCAGTCTCTTTATCTGCTTTTGCTTTCGCTTTTGCAGCATCCTTATCTTTATATGTCCTTGCCATTGTGCCTACAATATCAAGCCTTCAAAGAGACATTAGCATCCAGATTTCAATTTCAGTGATCAAATGAGTTTAAGAATTGAAAGACTCTTTACACAAGCATTCAAACACTTCAATTTAGTTAGAGAGGCTACAATCAAACTCAAAGTTGTACAATTATGAAGTTCCCTAAAATCTCAAGAACTCTAATTTGTCAAAGTTCACTTTCAACTCAAATCCATCACAATTTTGACAACCCATCATGATATATAAGCATTCCCTAGCCCATTGCACCATAATCAAGCAAGAAATTGAGCTAAATTCAAGTTTTCAAAAGTAGGGTTTTTGGATCCACGAATTTGAATCTTAAAAACTTCATACCTTGCTGTGATGAAATTGAAATGACAAATTGAAACAAGAAACAGGTTCTAGGGATGGAAACTTCGATTTAGGAAGAAGAATGCGTTGATTTGGTGAAAGATTGAGTGAGTTATGGTGTTTTAGGTTTTGAGAGAATTGGGAGAGTTTGATTGTTGAGAAAGGGGAAGAATGAGAGAGATGATGTCGATGGGGAGGGGTTAATGGCGACCAGTTTGATTTAACTCGGTTTAAGGCCGGTTTGAACCGGTTATCGAAGGAAAGGGGACTTACCTTGCCGTGGAGCGGACCCCTACACCCGTTGCGACACCCCGCTGACACCCCGCTGCGCGCCTATTCAGTCTGAGACCCGTAAAGCCGAGCGGACCCCTGCACCCTGCTGCGACACCCCGCTCTAGAGGGAGCTGAGTCGTGACCCCGCTGCGAGAACCCCGCTGCGCGTGCATTACGTTCCTCCTTTCTCGTAAATTCGAGCGACCCTGCTCACTCCGCTGCGGTCCGGAGCGGTGTTCTAACCCCGCTGCGCCACCCCGGTTGAACCCAGTCGAAACTACTCCACTTTTTATTATTTTTTTTTATGTAAATGTACAATGCAATGCATGGGACTCGAAATCATCAAAGACAACATGATTAAACACTTGGTACCTCCACCAAACTTAATTCACACAGTCTCTGTCTTGATAAGTTGAGAGAGATACCGAAAAGAGAACTAAAATGCAGAAATAAAAACTGGTATGTACAATGGTAAGTAGTGGAGTACCTCACTAGTTATCGGGGTTGAAGGGAGTGTCTCCAGACTCGCCTTCGCCAAGTATGATGATCATTACCCATGAGTGCAGTGATATCATCCACAGGCTTGATGTGCCAAAGAAGCTAGGGGATCCAGGATGCTTCACATTACCTTGTGCTATTGGACCTATGGTATTTGAAAGATATTGATAAGGGTTTTTAAGCGTTAGAGCAAATCAATATGTAAGGTAAGTAGAGTGTCAATCCAATCCTGAGAGCTATTGAACAAAGAGAATGCAAGACATTGCTTAATCTAAATGCAATCAATGAGGGTTTGTCTTATAAGTAACTAGTAACAAGCAATATGTAAACAAAAATAACTAAGCTTTGGTTTCAATGAGATAAAAGAGAATATGGATAAGGGTATTGACTTTGGGTGATCAAGTTACTATTTAGGGTGAGGTTTCAAGCAATCATTCATATCCTATAGGTCTAGACACAGTTTTAAGCTAGTCCTTGGTCAAGGTAAAAGCTCATTTCCATCAATCTTTAAACACAAATGGTCATTGGTCTAAATCAATCAAGCAATCATTGAGAACAAGTCTACTAACCATCTAAGACTTCCTAACATGAAGTATCCTTGGTTAAGCAAGCAAAAAGCATTATTACTTTGGTTCAGGCATTTCATCATACACCTTGTGGGCAGGAAATGCCTAATGATCTAGTTTAGAAGGATTATGTCTAATCTAGCATTGGGAATAAGTAATAAGCATAGAACAAGAAGGATCTAACATTAATCACCCTAAATCATCACTTAATCACCCTAATCACCCTAACCCATAAACTCAAAGAGAGTCTACTCACTAATCTTCATGTTTAATCTTAAACCCATGATGGGTAGAAGACTAATCATGATTAGAAGAAAAGATAAACTCAAATTACTTAAGAAACAAAGCTTATATTAATCAAGAATTCAACTTTTCAATGTGTTTTTGAGAGAAAAGAAGATATCATCCACTTAAAGTCTAATACATATTTATATTAAGCTAAAATCCCTGACACGGCCGCAACCTCCTCTTGGCCGCGGCACTAGCCTGCGATGCACCCATTTTGGCAGCGACCTTCTCTTCCCGCGAATCAGCTCGCAAAACCTCCCTGTCCAATTTGTCGAGCGATGATCGCGACCACCTTTAGCCCGCGATAGATTCCCGCGGGCAATGTCAGGAGGCCGCGCTGACGTTTCCCCCGACCTTCATATCCTGCGGTGGGTGCCTGCGAAATCTCTCTGTGATAAACTTGACACACGGCCGCGGCCTGCTCTCTCCCGCGAAGCTTATCCGCGGCGGTTGACTGTGACTGCACCTTTCTTCATCATTTTCACTCCTTTTGAACCAAAATCGCTCCAAAGACCTCCAAAACCTGATTAACACATATGAATGCAATATGTATCCTAAAGATGTCTAAACCTAAATCTATATGATGATTTATGTACAAAATGAAATGCTAAATCTATGCAAATATGCATGATATCAACTCCCCCAAACTACTCATTTACTTGTCCTCAAGTAATTAATTAAGATCAAAGAGAGAAATAATAAAAATGGAAGCTTAAAACCTATGGATACACTTCTTATACTCAACACCGCATACTAGACAAACATAACCTATAGCATAATCAATCTCAATTAGTACACTCTAGCTTTTCAAGGCCTATAAGACTCATTGCTATAAAATAAGTTGTGGATCACCAATCAACAAATCTCCTCAACCAACCCTCACATTCAATTAAGCATAAGCAATAAGGTTAAGTCTTGCAAATGGAAACTTGATCTCAGTCATTTGGCTTGGTAAGTGAAATAGCTAAATGAGAATAGAGGAGGGGTTTCAATACATTTCTTTTTAGTGGCTTATACTCAAGAATAAGAGCTTGATCATTATGCAAAATCTATCTAAGAAAATGAGCAACTTATGCATACATTGCTTGTTCTTATCAATCTACTCTTTCCTAGACATCTTTAAACTCTACCCTTTTTCTTGGTGTAAATCTCAAACCCATTCATCCTCAAAAACATTAAGATCACTCTCTTATTTCACTCACCAATGAACTCTTTCTCTTTTCTTTTATTTTGAACCAACTAGGAACTTTTTCCTTCACTTTTTACTTAAGCTCTACTCTTATTTTTCTTATCTCTTCCCCAAAGTCTTTTCTAAACTCATTTCTTTAGTCTAGGGGGTTTCTTATTTGAAGTTTCTAGAGCTTTTCTTTCTCTTTTTTTTCATTTTGATCCCTAGTGGTTTTCTTTTCTTTTTCTTTTTTTCTTTCTTTGGTTCATTCTTTTCATTCATCTAACACCCCAAGACCCAAAATAAACTATTTTGCACCACAATACCAAACTTCCATCCTAATTGCTAGCTCTCAAGAGGTCCTATAGCTAGCCTGAGATAAGAAAAACCAATGTTGCCCCTAATACTCTCAAGTTTTTACACATGACAAGCTATCAAAAAAGACCTCACACAAGCAAAATGATTTAGCCTTCAAAGAATAGTAAGGGTTTAAAGGTAAGGAGTGCCATTTGGGTTGGAAAGAGATTGGTATGAAGGGTAAGTCCAACCCAAATGTGTATAATCCATGATCAAGCATGCAAGAGTCCATAAACAATACTAATTAAGTTCATTTTAGCTTTTAAATTCATTTTGGAGTTGGTTTAAAGAGAGTGTCGATCTCACACAAGCAACAAGTTTAAAGAATGAGTTTTCAAGGCTCAAAGCATGCAAGATTTTCAAGAGATTCTTAAGCTACTTGCTATGATCAGCTAGGGTGAAGTTTTGAGTTCTAAGCATGTGTTTTCTTATTAGGTCAGCTCCAAATGCATGAATGCAATCTAAATGCTTCTACACTCAATCCTAAAGATGCAATTGATGCAACCTAAATGCTTGTTTTTGTTTCTTTTTAGAAATTTTATTAACTTTTTGGATTTTTCTATGCATATATGTATGTGCAATGCAATGCATGAGACTCAAAATCAACAAAGAAAACATGATCAAATACTTGGTACCTCCCCCAAAATTAAATCACACAGTCTCTGTGTGAGTAAGAGAGAAGGAGATACCGAAAATATGATAAAAGCAATGGTATATACAAAGAATGGTTGGAGTGATACCTCAAGTGGGAATGAGAAGTGTTGTTGTTATTGGTGTTTCGGCATGACCTTTGGGCATATTGAGGAGATCCCAAAAGTTGTTCCTGACCTTATTCAACACAAAAGAACAGCAATATATACAAAGATAAACATGGGAATTCCTCCCAAGTGAGCTTGTTTAAAGTCTCTTAGCTTGACTACTTTTGTTTATCTATTCCCACCTTCAAGGGTGATGGTTAGGACATGTGTAAGGAACTCTTGGAGCTTGAGTGGATCAGCTTGGATTTGAGGAGAGATAATGGCCCTGGCGCTTGAGAATGGGTTGGACCTTCCCTTACATTTGATCTTATACTCAATGGCTCCATCCTTTAGCTGTAGTGGGTGAAGAGTGAGAGTGTGTGGAATAGGTGGAGAGTGAGGAGCTTTCATCTTTTCTTGCTTTGAGTGGCCTTAGTGGGCTCACTCATCTCCTCCTTGGTAGTATCTCCCAAGTGCTCT
This sequence comes from Eruca vesicaria subsp. sativa, assembly GCA_932364175.1. Classification (NCBI taxonomy): domain Eukaryota; kingdom Viridiplantae; phylum Streptophyta; class Magnoliopsida; order Brassicales; family Brassicaceae; genus Eruca; species Eruca vesicaria. The sequence continues at coordinate 183,332 of CAKOAT010724043.1, read as the reverse complement.
ACATTACGCTTCTGTAAGGACTCTTCACCAAGAACTTCTTCCTCTTTAACAACTAATGCATCTCTCAATATTGTTCCACAATAACTTTCATTCAGCACTGGTGACTTGACCGGATAGGAGACATCCTTGTTATTATGGAGAACTACCTTCTTTTTTGGGAAGTTTATGAAAGCTCACACAGTAGCAAGGAAAGGCGTGCCTAAGAGCAATGGCATTCTCCTCTTGCTTGCCATATCAAGAACAGTGAGGTCTATGGGGATGGTACAATCTCCAATCTTCAAAGGGAAATCCTTGATGAGACCAATAGGTGTTGTTGAAGAAGAATCCCCAAACATGATGGAGGAGTTGTTTGGCTTCATGCCTTTGATCTTCAAACTCTGCACCATCTCCAATGAGATCACATTCACACAAGCTCCACTATCCACAAGAGCATCATCAACTTTGAAATCACCAAGGGAGCAAAGGAATATGAATTTCCCTTGATCATCTAGCTTGAGTAGAGATTTTGGTTGAGGTTTAGGATCCAGCAAAGAGGAGAGATGTCAAGAAGCTCTGTCACCTTTTCTTTGTTGGTTATAATGTCTTTTATGAGCACTAGCTGGTCACAAGCCTCTTGCATATTGGAGATCTTAGGGAGATTAATTCCAACATCACTCAATTCCTTCCTAAACTTGGAGATTACCTTCTTTTGAGCTTTGGTGATGATCCTCTTTGGGAAAGGGAGCTTATCATAGGGAGATAGCTCAAACTCCTTGTCTTCTTCAAGCTCAACTTCTTGCAACTGTTGGACAGCTTCTTTACCAACCAGTTTCTCACCCATGTGATTAGCCTCTGCACCAACCTTCTCCAGAGCTTGGAGCTTAACCTTGGCTCCAATCATAGCATCAACATTCTCAACAATTTGAGGAGCAGCCTTGGTTTCAATATGTTCCTCAACTTGCACAAGTTCAGAGCGATACAACAATCTTTCTATCTCATCAACGTCATCCACATGATCAAACACTTCAGTCTCAGGGACAGTAGGTGAGAGGACAACATTGCAATGGTCCTTCCCTGGTCTACGAGAGGTTAATGTCATTGAAGAGAACTGGGTCTCTAAGGCTTAGAACTTGTTTTTTAGCTCCCCATAAGCACCATCAATCTTTGTGTTGAGATTTCTCAACTCAGTTCCTATATGCTTCTCTTGCCTCTGCTGAGCTTCTAAGATGGTTCTCAACATGGTTTCAGAGTCAGCATCTTTAGTAAGAAAGGGAGAAGGGTTATCTTGGCGTGGAGGAGCTTGGTTGTTTTGGTTGGTTTGGTAATTGGGATTGTAGGGAGGCTTTTGGTATTGGTGGTTTTGGTAATGGAAGTTTTGGTTCCTTCCTATACCAAGATCCATTGGCATTGATGAAGCATACCTCTTGGTTTCCCTCAATACCCTCAACAACATTCAATCAGGTGTATCCTCTTGAGCACCCACAAGGTTTACCTTCTCTTGCTTGGTTGGGAGAGAAAGAAGCAACTTAAGCTTGTCAATCTTTTCTTCAAGAGATTTCAGATCTCTTCTAGTGTCCTCACCACCATCTATATTGCTTCTATCAAACTCATCACTGTAAATTGAGTCACTCTTGGCCATGTTCTCCACAAGCTCTAAAGCTTCAGCTTCAGTTCTTCCCAAGAAGAAACCATTGCTAGCAGTGTCTAGCATGCTCCTATACTTTGGCAAGACTCCTCTGTAGAAGGTACTAAGCAAGCTCTCTTTACTGAAACCATGCATGATGAGGACACTGAGTGATAAAGCCATTGAACCTCTCCCATGCTTCACCAAAGCCTTCAAGGTTATTTTGAATAAAACCAGATACCTCATTTCTAAGCTTAGCTGTCCTTGAAGTAAAGAAGAATTTTGTGAGGAATGCTTTCTTACATTCATCCCAAGTGGTGATAGAGTTTCTTGAAAGGCTCTACTCCTAAGTGTGGGCTTTGTCTCCCAAAGAGAACAGGAACAACCTCAGCTTGAAAGCATCTTCAGAAACACCATTGATCTTTGTTGTCCCACATAGTCTATCAAAGCTATCAAGATGGTCTAGAGGATCTTCAAGGGCAACACCATGATACTTGTTGCTTTGGATCATGTTGATAAGGCTGGACTTGATCGCAAAGGTGGTGTTCTGAACATCTGGAGCTCGGATACCAACTCTATGCCCATGAATGTTTGGTTGATCATAGGCGCCAATGGCTCTAGCTTGGGGTGGGTTGGGTTGTGGTCTAAGGTTATCAGCTCCTTGACCAATGCCTCCTTGAGGTAGAACAGCCTCCTCTTAAGGTAAGTGGTTGTTTCTCTCCATCTCTAGCCCCAAATCTTCTAGTTGGGCTAGCCTCTCTTCTTCTCTTCTTCTTCTTATCAACTCTCTCTCAAGAGCTTGGACGTCTTGAGCTTCAGGTAAGAGGTTTGCAGCTCATGTAGTTCTCAGGTTCATACACCTGCAACCAATCCAAGGGATACAAAGAAGAAAAAATCAGTAAATAAAGCAAGTAAATAAAATTTAGTCTCAAGCAATGACTAAATCCCAATGTCAATAAACAACTCAAAAATGGCAACGGCGCCAAATTTGATAAGGGGTTTTAAGCCTTAGAGCAAATCAATATATTAAGGTAAGTAGAGTGTCAATCCAATCCTGAGAGCTACTGAACAAAGAGAATGCAAGACATTGCTTAATATAAATGCAATCAATGAGGGTTTGTTTTATAAGTAACTAGTAACAAGCAATATGTAAACAAGAATAACTAAGCTTTGGTTTCAATGAGATAAAAGAGAATATGGATAAGGGTATTGACTTTGGGTGATCAAGTTACTATCTAGGGTGAGGTTTCAAGCAATCATTCATATCCTATAGGTCTAAACACAATTCTAAGCTAGTCCTTGGTCAAGGTAAAAGCTCATTTGCTATCAATCTTTAAACACAAATGGTCATTGGTCTAAATCAATCAAGCAATCATTGAGAACAAGTCTACTAACCATCTAAGCCTTCCTAACATGAAGTATCCTTGGTTAAGCAAGCAAAAAGCATTATTACTTTGGTTCAGGCATTTCATCATACA
>CAKOAT010724043.1:161827-180151 GCA_932364175.1 Eruca vesicaria subsp. sativa | reverse complement strand
GGGAATAAGTAATAAGCATAGGACAAGAAGGATCTAACATTAATCACCCTAAATCATCACTTAATCACCCTAATCACCCTAACCCATAAACTCAAAGAGAGTCTACTCATTAATCTTCATGTTTAATCTTAAACCCATGATGGATAGAAGACTAATCATGATTAGAAGAAAAGATAGACTCAAATTACTCAAGAAACAAAGCTTATATTAATCAAGAATTCAACTTTTCAATGTGTTTTTGATAGAAAAGAAGATATCATCCACTTAAAGTCTAATACATAATTATATTAAGCTAAAATCCGTGACACGGCCGCAACCTCCGCTTGGCCGCGGCACTAGCCTGCGATGCACCCATTTTGGCAGCGGCCTTCTCTTCCCGCGAATCAGCTCGCAAAACCTCCTTGTCCAATTTGTCGAGCGATGATCGCGACCACCTTTAGCCCGCGATAAATGCCCGCGGGCAATGTCAGGAGGCCGCGCCGACGTTTCCCCCGACCTTCATATCCCGCGGTGGGTGCCTGCGAAATCTCTCTGTGATAAACTTGACACACGGCCGCGGCCTGCTCTCTCCCGCGAAGCTTATCCGCGGCGGTTGACTGTGACTGCACCTTTCTTCATCATTTTCACTCCTTTTGAACCAAAATCGCTCCAAAGACCTCCAAAACCTGATTAACACATATGAATGCAATATGTATCCTAAAGATGTCTAAACCTAAATCTATATGATGATTTATGTACAAAATGAAATGCTAAATCTATGCAAATATGCATGATGTCAGATGTCTCTGCTATTTGGGAGCTAGTGTCAGCTTGATGCCTTTGTCTCCGGCAACGGCGCCAATTTGGTGTTAGGAGTTTTCAAGGTTCCTAAAGCAAATGTTGTAGTATAGAAGATTATCGAACCATTTCTGAGAGATATAAAAGCACCGAGAATGCAAGTACTAACTTAATCTAAGTGCGATCATATGATTGATTGGTTTTGAATTATAACTAATATTAAACTGCAGAAACAGACTGCTAAGTGCGATGAATGAATAAACTTTGACAATTAAGAAACAGGAGAACCCATGGGTATAGGGAATTTGACCTTGGATGATCAGGTTTCGAACTAGGATGGCAAGCGATCAATTAAACTATCAACCTTAGGCCTAGATACACTTTTAAACAAGCTCTATGTCTAGATGAATATTCATTTGCTAACACAACTCAAGCATCAAATGTCTTCGGTTGAATATTATGAAAGCAATCATTAAGAATAAGTTTACTAGCCATCTTAACACCTTTAACAACAAGTGTCCCAGATAAAGGATGTTAAAAGCTTAGGAGAGTTGACTCAGACATTTCATAGAACATTTTGTGAGTGGGAAATGTCTAGAGATCAACCTTTGAGTGGTTAACTCAAAAGAAGCATTAGGATTACTCTACTAGCAAGAAACAAGAGAAATATATACTAAAACACCCTAGAAGTAACCTAATCACCCTTAATCTCCCTAATCCATGAATTCAATGGTGATTTACTCACTAATCATCATGATTACTCTTAAATCCATGTTAGATTCAAGCTTAATCATGATGAAATAGACAAGTAAAAAATGGTAAACAATGAAGACAATGATCTAGAAGATGAATTTTCCGAAAGGTTTTTCAATTGTTTTTCTTCAAGAACAAAGATAATTTGCCTCTGGTGGCTTACAACATATTTAAAATTAGATTTTTCCAACTCAAAACATTAAAACAAAAATTGCAAAAAGGTCCACAAAAGCAAGTATTTTCGTCCAAACATAAGCGCGCAGTGGGGTCACAACCCCGCTGCACGACCCCACTGCGAGAGATTTTTCTTTGTTTTCTTCCGGTAAAGGCGAGCGGCCATGCGTACTCTGCTGCACGGGTCCGCTGTGGTCTGGGCCGAGCCCCTGACCCCACTGCATGACCCCGCTTGGACCGATGTTTTCTTGTCTCCTCTCGTAAATCCGAGCGGCCATGTGTACTCCGCTGCACGGGTCCGCTGTGGTATGGGCCGACCCCCTGGCTCCGTTGTGGCCTCTCATCTCGCCAAATGGATCTCTTTTGGCATATAATCGACCCAAACACCTCCAAGAGCTCCATAGCATGTGCCACCACCTGATAAAGACTAATGTATGCAAAATGCAACCTCGAAATGGCTAAATCCTAATCTATATGATCACAATGCATGCGAATGGATGGTTAAAACTATAGAAATATGCAAGACATCAAGGAACTACACAACCGCTTTGCCAGCAAAAATATTGGCTTTCTGGGCATCAATGCCTCTATCACCAGTCTTCTGATCCTTCTCATCAGTATAATTAACGGACGCCCAAAATCATTGAACTCCAGCCATTGTTGAGCTTCAAACTTTCCTCCATGCCATCAAAGTTCAGATCTTTTTTCCCTTGATGCAAGAGTGGCTGAGTTCGAAAACCTAGAGCAGAGTTGTAAGCTAAATTATATTCATGGGACTAATAACATATTGGACTTAATATAAAACAGTTTTGTCGACGGCTTTTTATAAAGCTTATCTATATATCACTAAAGCTTTTTATTATTATGCAACATCTTATTTTATTAATCACAAGACAATTATATGGACGTGAGAGCATGATTAATCATGGTCTCTTATTTGGAGTTCTTAACTCATGACTTGACCATTTTTTTTATACTTTTCGGCTAAGAGACATCTTTATATCTCATATGTAAGAGACAGTTCTTAGCTTTTACTAAAAAATACTAAGAACCATCTTTTAGCTGAAACTAAGAACTCCAATTAAGAAATCGAGGTTAATCATGGCCTAATTCCCTTCTTCTTTTTTGACTAAATTCTTACTGTTACTCGCATTATGTTATCATGTAACATTTTATTTATCTTTTTCTTGCAACATATATAAAGGGAAAAATAAAGTATAACAAATCTGATTTGCAGATTATGTTTTGTTTAATTTTTTTGTAAAAAGGTTTGTATATAATATTTTTTGATTTTTGAAAATACACTAAAACAAAAAAAAAAGAAAATAAACTTAAAAGCAAGATCTAATCCAAAAATCTAAATAGATTTGATTTGACCTAAACAAATACAAATAGCCAAACAGAGACTCAGCAACATACAATACCTCTAGCACCGAAACCTCCACGCTACCGGAGATTGCCAATACTACGAAAAAGTATCTGATCTTCAGTGCAGCAACCACCTAGATCTATGACCGGAAAGCACCACCGAAAACATGTGAATTACATATACATCTACTACATGTCATTATAATAGTCACTTTACATTATTTAACTTATATATATAAATATATATATAAGAAATAGTTATATTTAACAATAAACTATAACTAATATAGTCCATATAAAATAGTTTAATTATGTGTAATAAAATTATTCTGAAGATTATTTTTTATAAATTAGTCAGTAGAATTTATTTTATGGCAAAAATCAGTAATATTTAATTTAAAATTCTAATCAATTATGTTGATTTGTAATAAGAATACCTATCAGATTCTAACAAACATGTATATGTATAAATAGCAACGATATTGTTATATTATCTATTTCTCTATCTTAAAATATTTTTAGTTATAGTGAATAAGTTACTTCTTTTATATTGTGTATATCCTTAGTTTAAAGATACAATGTATAAAAATAATTTAATTCATAAAACAGATATATAACTGAGAGAGAAAAATAACTTCACTTCACTATACTTAATCAAATTTTAAGAAAATTTATGTGACATATTGTTATAGTTAAACTAGAATAAAAGGTGGAAGAAATAATTATATTTTTAAATATATATATAGTGAAATGAATGGTTAAATTGTTGTAAGAAATTTATGAATGTCAATGCTATTTTCAATTAAAATAAATCAAACATTTAAAACAAAATTGTATTAATAGTGTATTTATTTGTCTGATCGTAGGACAGGTTTACCCTAGTATACTAATAAAAATAGGCTGAATTCTTCCATTAATTAAATAAGAAATTAAGAATGGATCAACGCCCCTACAACATTAAAATATACTCTCTATGTTTCATAATGTTACATGCTTTGAAAAAAACTTGATTTTAAAAAGATACATTTTAATTACAATTTCCTAAAAAAACTTAATTGCACTTATTGAATTCTCATTGGTTTAGATTTATAGAAAAATGATAATCATACAAACTATACATTTATTATGTATTTTTTGATATGTGTGAAAAACTAAAATATGTAACAATTGAAACAGATGGAGTATTAATTAGCAGATGATAAGGATTGTAATTAATTAAATACCCCAAACACGGCGTGCTTTGATGCTTAATTTGCTGTTAAGAGAATCGTTGACATTTTGGCACCAAGTTCTCGAGGCATATATTCGTTTGAAAAGAAGAAGAACGATAAATAACAATTCTGAATAAATCGCTGTCAATCACATGACAACCTTGGCCTTGGTCCATTCTTGTAAAATCTTTTCTCTTTTCATAACCCATATTTTCTGTTTTTTTAGCATAAATTGCACTTAGGAACAGTGACGTATCTTGATTTCAGTGGTTACATTTTTACATAGATAGAAAATAAAAGGGAAATTTCCAGTATAGTTAGCTCTTGAGAGAAAAATATGGAGGTTGCAAAGTTTACGAACGATGCTTTTTATAAAGAAAAAGAATTACGAACGATGTTAAAAGGTCACTACAAAAACCAACTTGATTGATTATGATGTGTATATAATATTTGATTAGATAATGGAATTTAATAATATTCTGTTATAAATAGTTTAATACATGATAATGTCTTTTTGTCTCTCATCAACAGAATCACTAAATAATCGTCTATTGTGAATTTAGTATTCTAAAAATTCGATCTTTGTTTTCGTCAAATATGTAAGTTATTTCAGAAGAAATGACAGAGATACAAGAAACTTGAATCTAAAGCTGCTACGAAACAAAATCTTATCAAATAGCATCCGCAATGGTATTGTCTAGGGCTGGGCAAAAAACCCAGATCCGAAGAACCGAACCGAATCCGATCCGAAAAAATAGTATCGAATCCGAACCGAAATTGAGTCAATATCCGAATGAATTCAAAATTTTGGTATTTAAAGAACCGAAACCGAACCCGACCCGAACCGAAATATTTCGGGTACCCGAAATATCCGAAAGAGATTTATAGACATATATATATTAGTTAGTTTTAGATTTAATGTATATAAAAAACATTCAATATATATAAAATACTTTGAAGATGTTCAAAATACTTGTAAATATATGTAAATAGTCAAACCTACATGTTCTACATTGCCCCACTCACTACCATCTTCATTCTATTTTAACCCATCATAAATTTTTTTTTTTTTTTTTGCTCAAAGTCTAAGTATGGTTAAAAAATCAATTACCCTTAATGAATCAGTATTATGTGTAATATGAATTACTAAAAATTACTTTGAATTACTTTGAATTACTAGAAACTACCTTAAATTACTAGAAACTACTATGAACAAAAAACAAACTACCTTGAATTACTAGAAACTACTACGAACAAAAAAAAAAAAGTGGGGCAGTGAGAAAAATGGTGGGATAGTTAGAATAGTTATTTTCCAACTGGAGTATATCAGAATACTTTCCGTCTAAAATTGCTAAAGTACACTTAAAACATCAAAAATACTTTAAAAAATTATTGATTCACAATCCAGAAATTCAAATCAAACTAATTTATATGTTAATTTTAGGTATTGTGATTTATGTTATTCAATTATTTGTAATATATTATTTTGCTTATAGATTTTTAGAAATCTAAAGTATATAATCAATTTTAAAATTTTAAAAATAATTTAAATGGGTTATCCGAACCCGAACCGAACCCGCAAAGATCCGAACCGAATCCGAACCGAAATTTAGAAATATCCGAATGGGGCTAAAATTTGTGAATCTGAAAACCCAAAACCCGAATAGATACGAACCGAACCCGAATGGGTATCCGAACGCCCACCCCTAGTGTTGTCCATTGAATTCCCCAATTTTTCCATTATTTACTTTAAATTATATTATTGAATATTTTTATTTCAATAATTTACTTTATAATAGAATTATTTTACAATTCGTCATAGAATATAATATAAAAGGAATATTTCTTTAGTAATTTTGGAGTAGAAGATTGACATTTTTAAAAACAAAAATTGATATTTCTTTATATTCTATTCTATAATCGAATAATTCTATTATAAAATAAACTAGTGAAATAAAAATTACTTAATAATAGAATTAATATATTTTAGAATAGTTTGGAAATACCCTAAATTTCATGAAACTATTTTGTTGCAAAACAAAACAGTTAGATCTCCCGTATACGCTTGGTCACGGATAGAAGAGAGCCAAGTTTAGAGCTTTTTAACCACCTGTAGACACATAGTTAAGCTCCTAAAAACCAAGTATGGTTTAATCCAATCAACAAATCTATTATATAAAAGAGAGCATCACTCCCTCTAAGGCTTGCCACGTCAGATGACACATAAGAAAGTCCACGTCAGATTTCAAAATTTAGTTTTGGGCCGTCTCATTTTTTGTTTCTGGGCTTCCAATATTATTTGGCCCGATAGTTCATGCGATTGAAAATTAGGGTTCATATAGTTCATGCGGCTCTTTGTTCTCTGCCGTTGGAGATGTTGAGATGAACAACTAAGGGTGATGAATCTGTTCGTAGAGTTATGATCGTGTCGTCTGATTTTCTTTCACATATGTCGAAACACTCCACTTATAGTTTCATCGCATCAAACCTCTTCTTAACTCTATCAACCACGATTTTGCCTTGAAGGTGAGCTTCTCTTATGCGAGACGGTGTATCTGAGAGTATAAATAGGTTAGCTTCCCTCCTCTTAAAATCATCTTCCCAGACTCTTTTTAAGTAGTGAAGAAAGCTTATTCACCTAGCAATAGCTAACTCCTAAGTTTTCCTCTCGGATTTGAAGTCGGAACCTGGTAACTGTTTGTTCTTCCATCGACGCCATCAATGCTTTAGAATTTCTAAGAACTTTTAAAGGAACCCTTTTGAAGAAAGCCTAAACCTTTGTTTAAATTGTCGAATCAGTTTATAATTTGTTTCTAATGTATTGTTTTTGTTTCTGTTATTGCAGTTACAGGGAAGAATGGGAGGAAGGAGCACAAGGAAAGTATTATTTATAGAATCAGAGGGACTGTCGAAGCATAATTCTGTTGAAAACATGAGAATTATCAAATTCAAGGGGTTCAAACAACAGTTTAGACACAATGGAAGATCTGTTTCACATTCAGTCTTTGATTTGTATTTTGGTTCATACTTCATATTGGTTCTGTTTTTTCCTCAGTTAGAACAAAGTGATGCAGGTTGCTCTTGGGCGTTCTGCGTCTGATGAGATCCATCATGCCACCTTTAAATCGTCCAAAAGGTTGTATACCCTGCTTCTTGCAGTATTTTGTTTTATATTACTTGGACTTTTCTCGCCAGTGCCGTTTTTACATATTTTTTGGAATGTTATTTCAGCTGTATTATGGTGATGATGGACTGCTTATTACATATATGCCAAAGGAAGAGTTTAAAAGGTATCATCTCTCTTTCAAAGCCTTCTGTTTTTCTCCATCTTGCTTTAGTGCAAACGATAGTGAATTTATACGGTATCTATCACTTTCCTAGCTAAAAAATACAAAACGTTCCAGATAGCCATTTTTGCGTATTGAGATATTTTATAACATCTAAGATACTCTAATTATTGTTTGAGCATCAGAGAGAGTAAAAAAAATTGGAAAATGATTTGATGCTTTTGCTTAAAGGGTCTGACTATTTATCATATTTTTTCTCAGCTTGATCAGAAGAAGAAGAAAAATAAATGAAGAAACGTAGAACTAAAAGGAGATTTGTTAGATGAAGAAGAGACCAAAAGAGATAAATCATGAACATGGCTATCAAACTTAAAAGTCTATGTCATATTTTTTCCTATATTGTTATTTACTTCTTATACAATGATCAGCATGAGTTTACTAATATACAAAGATCTAATCTCTCATGTTTCATGTAACGATATAAACCCATAGATTCTAGCATGAGACTTACCACCAGCTTTGTGAATTGCTTGAAGAGTAGGAGAACAAAAGATCACGTGAAGTAGGAATCTATCATGCATCTGGTCCAAGTCTCCTCCTTCACAATTTACCCTATGGCACTCGACTTCTCCAGCTTACACAGCCCACCTACGATATCCCCTTTGGTATTCACACATTTAATTATATACATTCATGTTATGTTGTCCGACCGGTAATAAATTTCAAATTGTAATCACTACAAATCATAAATACTTTCAAAATTTTAAGTTATATTCAATCATCACAAAATCAGGGATCCTGTGGCAGAAAAATAAATAAAGATAAACACAAAAAAACATGTAAAAAAAACAAACTCATTCAAATAACTTTTGAGAATATAGTTGACACAATCAATCAATCCATGCAGATAATTATTCAACCATAATGAGCATAAAACCCCAAACAGAGATGATCTTAGACATGTACGTTCACATGTTACTTTAGATAGCTGAAATGTTACATTTGTTTAAGAATGTACCTAATCAAAAATTATATCATATTGTTATAAAACTATACCCATATAACAATAATCTAAATTACATAGCATGAAGACTACACCTACAGAAATACAGAAATGACAACAAATATCTATTATGTACAAACAAAGAAATATTTGTCAAGTATAATTCACAAACAATACGAAACGTAATAATCGAGATCGGATGTAAAGTAGAACCCGCCCGTAGGGCGGGCCGAACCTAGTTGATAATAAAGCTAAGTTAGGAAGATAAAATTCGATCATTATATCAAATATATTAAATTTGGATCATTAGTTGAGTCCAATTTAAATAGACACATAGTTAAGCTCCTAAAAACCAAGTATGGTTTAATCCAATCAACAAATTGATAATAAAGCTAAGTTAGGAAGATAAAATTCGATCATTATATCAAATATATTAAATTTGGATCATTAGTTGAGTCCAATTTAAAAAAAAAATATTTGGCATCTACTTTTTAATTATAACTGCTTATATGATTAATACTTTTACAAAACACGTGAACACAATTAACAAAACAGTTCCTATACTAATCTCATATTTTTAAGGACTATTAAGGGATATAAATCTCTTATTTTTCAATTAACCAAATCTATCCTACAAATATGCTTAAAAATAACATATAGATGGTTATAAAGAAAAACACAAACATCAATACTAATTTCAAAAAACAATATTGAAAACCAAAAATACATCCACTCTTGAAAGAGGGAGTAAGATCTAGTTAATATTATTAAATTAAAAATATGACCGGTTAATAAAGTTTGGTTCAACTATTTGTATGACCTATTTTAAATATATTTATTTTATTGTATAATACTCCCTCTGTTTTAATATAAGTGTCATTCTACAGCTATGCACACGGATTAAGGAAACAATTAATTTTACATATTTCCTATATAAAAACACAATTACCCACACACCTAACCATATTTTAACCAATATAAAAACAAATTACATAATACAATTAATAAATTTTGCATTGAAAACCGAAAACGACACTTATTTTGTAACACAAAAAATTCTCTACAACGACACTTAATATAAAACGGAGGGAGTAATAACTACTTTGAGTTTGTACGCTTGCCTTAATTTGAGTAACTTTCAATATAAACTCCTAAATAATTGGAACCCACTTTTTATAAGCAAAAATTGTCGAGTGATTTAATTCCACAAGTTACGGTTCTGTATAGTTAATAGTTTTCTACCGTCCACGCCCTTTTACGATACAACTAATCCTATATCATTTCACAAAAAAACTACCCAATAAAATACAGTTCAATTGCAATGATGAAGATAATGATATGACTTCAGAACAACATCGTCCCATCTCAGACCCAATAAGATGTCATCTAAAGAAGATAACATATTTTTATTTTTATTTTAGCCTTTTATTAGAAAAAAAATTAACAGTGACAAATTATACAAATAAAAAATATCCTTTAGAATTTTACCAAGATTAAATCAGACATTAAAGAATTTTGTGAATACAAAATTTGCAGGTTATTTCAAGGAACATGCAAAATATTCATCAAATAAGAAATTATTTAAAAAAACATATTAACTCATATATTCTATTGAATTACGAACATAACCTATTGATATAGATTTAGTCCTACTATTTTGATACAATTATTAAAACCTTTTACTAATCATTTAAGAAAAATATTTTACACAAATAGGAAAATTAGTTTCTAAAAATGTAAAACAGAATATATAGCGGGTCAGAATTTAAAATTCATTAATATTCTAAATTTCACAAAATCTAAAAAATAAAATATAATAACAATATATAAATTTGAATAATGTATGTCATAATACCTAAACTTAACATAAAAATTGGTTTAGTTTGAATAGTTTGATGGAGAATTAATAAATATTTTAATTATTTCATGTTTTGTATATTTTTCACCTATTTTATATATTTATTTTTGTTTATTTATATATATTTCTAACTATTTTAGACAGCTTCTAAATATTTATACCTTTTGAATATTTTTTGGATATTAAACCTAAAAATATCTAATATATTCAAGTATGTAAACCCGATTCGGATATATTTGAATACTCAAAATATTTCGGTTCAGATCACGTTTGATTTTGGTTTTTTAAATACCAAAATTTTGAGCCATTCGAATATTAAACCAATTTCAATTCATATTTGGTAGTACTTTTTTGGTCCGTATTCCAAGGATTTGAACTTTTTGTCTAACTTTAGGTTCAATTGTATAGTTATGCAGCATCACAAATTCAATAAGATATCAACATTTTACTAATAATTTGAAGAAAAAAAGATAATTTACACAAATATAATTACAGAAAACATAAATATAAAAAAAAAATTATTAAAAAAATGTCAAACAAAAAATATATCTATTTTTTGAAAAGACGAATCAGAATCTAGTATATCTTTAAGCCAGAATACTTTTTCTGCTCGACTCATATATAAATAATAATTAAATATACTATATATGATAAAGTTCACACTTAGAAAACTGTATACAAAATAAATTACGACGTGGATATACGTAATAGATCTAAAATATATTGGGTTGCCTAAAAACGCGTCGAGCTATGTTTGTATTTATCGAACCTATAACGCCTGTCCTTATCTCTCACCAAAATCAAACTTTAATCAACCACCAGGTTCCATACACTAGTCTGAACTCTAAATTTTTCATATTTTGAGAATGTGATAATTTTATATTTTGAGAATGTAATAAACTATATATATATATATATACATTAAGGTCCGGGTTTTTTAAAATTTGAAAATGAAAATACCAACAAATTAGTTACTTAAAAGAGAATACATATTTTTTTTTTTTGAATTCTTATCACTAATTACACCTAATACTAATACAAATCAAATAAGTTACAAATCTTGTTGTTCGGCTACCAGTTTAAGAAATTCTTCTTAAACACCAATATATATGGCCTTAATTTTGGGACTCTTCATTTGTGATTACAATTGACAACAATAACCAATGCTCAGTTTACTTTAACTCATGCATATAGTTGTAAACTTATATTCATGCTTAAACTATGTGTTTGTGGTCGGGTGGTTAAGGTGTTCCGTGGATCCTTAAAAAGAATCGAATTCAAATCCACATCACGCCAAAATTCCATACGCGTGGCTACCGGAATTTTCATATTCTCTCTCCAGAGAATGGTTAACCATTTTTTTCATATATTCATGCTTAAATTGGTTTATGGATTTATTCTACCTAATGAATTTAAGTAAAGGGTTCAGATAGTGAAGTCATGTAAATTCTAAGTTTCCGAGAATTACAAAAAAAATGATAGATTATAATTTACTTCCTCCGTTTCATAATCTATATTATAACAGAGCACTTTGCTCACTCCCAGCGTGCCACGTCAGCATATTTGTGGGTTCCATTGCAAGAAAAATAAAAATACAGTAGAACCTCTATAAATTAATACTCGATAAATTAATAATCTCTATAAATTAATAAAAATCATCGGTCCGAACTTGGGCCGGTGTAAAATATGACACAAATCGATAAAATAATAAGATAATAATATTTTTAAAACTTCCATGTAAATATATGGTCCCACTAAAATCATAAATTAATAATCTAGCTATATATAATTTTATATAAGTACAATCTAACATTATATTGTTGGTTTTATATTTACTATAGAAATACTCTTATTTTTTAAACATTNAATCGATAAAATAATAAGATAATAATATTTTTAAAACTTCCATGTAAATATATGGTCCCACTAAAATCATAAATTAATAATCTAGCTATATATAATTTTATATAAGTACAATCTAACATTATATTGTTGGTTTTATATTTACTATAGAAATACTCTTATTTTTTAAACATTTCAGTATATTTTGATAATATTTAGTTAGGGATTTTATATTTACTATAAAAATACTTTTATTTTTTAAACATTTTAATATATTTTGATAATATTTAGTTAAATTACATCGAAAACCATGTAACAATTCTATGAAACATAAAAATATACACCAAATAAGATAATAAAACAATATAAAACTCAAGTTTTTAAAAATTTAAATAATGTACATATGCTAAAATCAAATATTTATATTTTATAAATAAAAATAGAAAAAAAAATCTAAATAAGGAAACTTTCGTAAATTAATATCTCTATAAATTAATAAAATTTCAAAGTCCCAACATTATTAATTTATAGAGGTTTTACTGTAGATTTATCAAGAATCGAACCCAAATTGTTTACTTTTCAAACAAAATCTTTACCACCAGATTACTATGGATACTTGACATATTTTAGGAATAGTAGACTATAGTACCTAAGTTTTTTTATAAATAAAATAAAGTATTCAATTCTTGGGTATCCCCGATTAATAATTAATTCACTAGATCTTCATATTCAGAGAGTGAGTATTTCTATTTTCATGAATCAGTTTTTTTTACTCTATCTTTATATCTCCTATTTTTATTCTGTTGATTAACAATAGACCACATTCATAACACATCATGTATCAGGTTAATATATATTCTATCTAAATAGAAGAATCTTTCATATTTGATTCTCTCATTGATTCTTGTTCTAGATGAATTTTATTACATCTCTCGGAAATGACTTTATCTTCAGCTTTAGATGTTGATGGATTGATTGATTATACTATTATTATCCAATCAACATTTATGAGAAAAGCATTTAGAAATTCATTTACAAGATGCTAATGTTCTCCAAATGCTATTTGCTCAAAGGTTTCATATGGAACTTGTGGAAGATCATTTGTTCTAAGAAAATATAAAAATTAAAAATAATTATACATAATTATTTTTCAAAAATGTAATTAAATACTTTAATTTAAAAGTAGTAATTCACATTTTAAATATTATATAATTTATATAATTACACATATCAATCATTATTTTTAATAACAAACCTAAATTTAATATAATTATATAATATGTATATAAACATATTTATATTATTTAAAAATAAAGAGATTAATCATTTAATGCTCTACCCATAATAAAATAATAAATTAATTATATATAATATTTATATAAATTATTATTATTTTATGTAATAATATCAAAATAGTGTTTATATGAAAAAATAGATTTATATTTTTAAAATAAATTTTATATATATTCAAATATTAATATTTAACATTTAAAATATAAAACCATTTATATAATTCAATAAGAGTCATTATTTTCATTAAAAATGTTATTAATATATATTATAAATATATATATTTACTTAAAAGAAATATATTATATACTAAATTTTTTGATAATTATAAAATTATATACTGGTATTGTTCTATCAATCATTTTATTAAAAAAATTTAGTAAGAGCATACATCTTCTACAGTATAGTGCTTTTACAACATACTGCTACTATTTTATTATCAGATGTACTAATCGAGACCTAAAACCTTTACATGTCTATTAACTTTTGATTCTTTCTATCTTGGCCACCTCCATTTCTGAGATTCTCGAAACATAAAAATGGCTAATTTATGAGAAAGAGAAGAACATTGGCATTTAACAAGATTGCATAATAGTACCCATTTACTCCGTTAAGTAATAATGAACCATGTTCATAATGCCTCCTGCATACGCTTAATATATACTATATATAAACGGAGAAACCATTCATCTCTGATTCTCTCATTAATTATTTTTCCACTCAAATATTTTCACATCTTCTCGAAAATAACTTCAGCTTTTGCTTCGGTTGTTAAAGTCCTTGCATGCGTCTCAACTTTTAATTCTCTTTACTTTGGTCGAACTGCTCAATTTATGATTTTTTGTCGCCTCCGTTTATGGGATTCTCAGAATATAAAAAAATGGCGAATTTATGAGAATTAGAGAAGATTGAGAAGAACCTTTGACATTTAACAAGATTGCATAATGTTTGCGGATATATAGAATTTTTGAAAACTTTATTGACTAATACAAAAGACTTCACATGCTATATCGGTCCAGCTAATATGTCAAACATCAAAAGATATAATAAGATTATAGAATACATCAATTATATCTCCGAAACTGCGTTTGCGCAGAAACTATATTATAATGGTTGAGTTTCAAGACTCTTGTAGGATCCGCGTGTTATTCCATCTGATCAACCATGTTATCAATGTGTTTTGATTTGGTATAATTATGTGTGGGCTGGTGGGAGTTTATAATTTATATTTAGAACCCCTTCTAAAGCACTTAGCCAAAGATAACAAAACTCTATGTTTAGGCTTAGGACATGAGGCGTCTCTTCTGTTATTGCATTCTTCCGTCGACTATTGAACTTCAGTGTGTCATCCATTGTTTGAGAAAAAACAAACATTTCCTTTCATCTTTTACCTCCCATGTCTCTTCATCTACATCTCTTGCTTACCATATTTCAACGTTTTGATTTCACATGTTTAATAAATATTTTGTTCTCATTAAACCTATTCACTCCCACGACTCTCCGTCTCCTTTTATTTACGATCCAAACTTTATTTGTTTTAAAATCAGAAGAACAATTCAAACTCTATAAATAAATAAAAAAGGTTTGTGGGTCCAATCCACATACACCGACAGCCTCTATTCTTCCATCTATTTGCTAAAAGCCAGACGCCTCCTTCGAGAATCGCTTCCTCTGTGTTATTAGACCTGCAGTTTACATCTCACACAAGTGACAAACGAAGGTGAAGAAGCAGCTGCATCTGCCAGCAACACTGTTGCAGCAAGAGATGATGAACCAAATTATGCCGGTTTTGAAGCAGAAGAGAATAGCCGCTAATGCAAACATGAATGATAATTTCAATTTGTTTGTTCTGTTTTTTTAGAGTTGTTATGATTTTGAATCCATTATATATGTAATTTTTAACTTTGGTTTTTCTCTTTAATTTCCGGCAAACTCTCTCCTATGAAGAGGACAATTACTAAGTTTTTATTTTAAAAAGACAGTGTTAACTGCATTTTGCATATTGATAATGTCCACAAATAAATGCATCAATCACTACACGTTACATGGTGATATGCATTCCTAAAGAAACATAGCTCATGTAAACATTGCATAAATGTCCGCTCTGTAGCCATGCACTCACACTGAGAGCATCAAACTCTTGATTTTGTTTCTTTTCTTTTTTTAAAAGAACTTTCGATGTTTAGATGAAAACAAATGTAAACAAACTAAATAGTCATAGACTACAGTTAAAACAACATTTTAATACCATAATATACAATACCCAAGTCCAATAAAATAAATAAAACATAAAACATAAAACAATCAATCTCTATATCAACAAGCATTCATTTACAAAATCTGACCACAAACTTTTATGAATCAATAAATAATCTAATTCATTTTACAGTATCAAAAAGAACTTTCCTAACACATGAATCACTCTTTCATGGATAAAAACAATACAATACCAACAGTGGTAACTCTGCGCTTGCGCGGAGTAAACGATCCCTAGTAAGTGTTGTAGTAAAGAAACTTTTTCATTATAAAATAAATGTTGTTTCAGTTATCAATATAAACTATATTAATTTTATTTGTAACTTATTTTTCTATTAATTAAATATATAGTTAATTGTGTTTTTATATAGAAAATTAATTATTTTTTTAACTTGTATGTACAAATTTAAAATGACAATTATTAATAAAATAAAGGGAGTATGTTTTTCTAATATCATTACGTATCTATCTCAATTAACAAAAACAATCGCTACATATAGAAAAGGAAGATGCTATCCAAGTGAGTTAGGACATTAATGAGCATATGCAGTTAATTGAGCTAAGAGATTATACACAGAACAGTCCAAAGATCTTGTTATTTTCAAAATTTCTTGGTATCTACAAAAATGGTTACATAACATGGTAATTAAGCTTTAGTTAGTCATGATCCAAGTGTATTAATGGTTGGAGATTTGGAGTATTAAAAAGAAATTAGTTTTAAATATCGTAACATGGGTTTCAGAGCCACATGCCACCTCTCAATTGGAATGCAAGTGAAGACAAATGAAGTGGTATGTGAGTGGCTAGTCCGATGTCTACCCACCCGGATCATCTCGGGTCGGGTGTCAGCGGGATCCGCGGGGAATGGGTGGGAAAGGGAAGAGTCACGCCCACACGTCCTGGTTTTAGATTCAACCTACATCTCTCTCTTCTTCCCATGCGGTCAACACACTCACATTAAACCATCAGTCTCTCTCTTATAAAGGAATTACTAGAACTGCTAATTTATACTCATGAATTTTATACTTTATTACATAAAAAATAAGTAAATATATAGATTTTGATTTACCACCATGAATTTTCCAAATTTCATCAAAAAGTCTGATTAATGCAAAAATGAGTAGATTATTGAGCTTTTTGCATAATTGACCTGAAACTTGAAGTCAACCACAAAACTAACCTCCTTTTTTTTTGGAACTTTATTTTGTCCAATTCATCTCACAAGTTCATATAATTCACGAAAATGCCATCAATTTGTTTTTTTATTTTTTTTTTCGAAAATGACATATTTACTCTCTCACCCTCATCATCTTCAAGTAATTACAAGATTGCCATTGTCATCAATACTCCAACAACCATGAACAACCAATTTTTGAAGCTCTTAATGCCTCCAAATTCCATTTACTCTTCTTCTTTCTNTACTCTCTCACCCTCATCATCTTCAAGTAATTACAAGATTGCCATTGTCATCAATACTCCAACAACCATGAACAACCAATTTTTGAAGCTCTTAATGCCTCCAAATTCCATTTACTCTTCTTCTTTCTCTATTCTCATGAACTAAACAACACATTACAACACATATCTCTCACTTTCTCTCCACAATGAGCTAAAAAAACCCAAGATTTTGATTCTACATTTTTTAGGGTTCATATATTCAAAGAAATTAAAGATTCAGGGTGGATTACCTTCGTTTGAGATCCTGAGTGTTTGATTCTACATTTTCTAGGGTTAATATAGTCAAAGAAAGTGGTCCCACCAATTTAAGGTATGAAATCGAGTTTTTTTTCCAGATCTGTTCGTCCAGACGACTGAAATTTCAGATCTGTTCGTCCAGACGACTGAAATTTCAGATCTGTTCGTCCAGACGACTGAAATTTAGATATGTTCGTCCAGACGACTGAAATTTCAGTCGTCCAGACGACTGAAATTTCAGTCGTCTGCAACGCAAAGGTTATTTTTGCAATTGACTTTGCAATTTGTTTCCAGAGACGACTGAAAGTTTAGTCGTCTAGATTAGTTTGATAAAAAAAAATATCCTCAGAATCTGGACGACTGAAATTTCAGTCGTCGTAGGTTAGTTTTGCATTTGACAACAAAACTTCAGAATTTTGACTTTTTCGGACGACTGAAATTTCAGTCGTCTGCGAAAAAATTGAAATATCAATATTTTATTGGAACATTTCGGTAGTAATAGGTTAGTTTTGCAATTGTGAAAAAAAACTTCAACTCTCAAGACGACTTATAATTCAGTCGTCCGGAAGACGACTTAAAATTCAGTCGTCCAGAATTTTATTCCGAGATTTTGGTCAAATCTTGTAAATCCTAGACGACTGAAAGTTCAGTCGTCCAGCAGACGACTGAACTTTCAGTCGTCTGGATATGATTAAATATTGAAGTTTTTTTTCGCAATTGCAAAAATAACCTACGACGACTGAAAGTTAAGTCGTCGAATTTCAATAAAATATTGATATTTCATTTTTCCTCAGACGACTGAAATGTAAG
>CAKOAT010724043.1:125890-150330 GCA_932364175.1 Eruca vesicaria subsp. sativa | reverse complement strand
GGTTTCAAGCAATCATTCATATCCTATAGGTCTAGACACAATTCTAAGCTAGTCCTTGGTCAAGGTAAAAGCTCATTTGCTATCAATCTTTAAACACAAATGGTCATTGGTCTAAATCAATCAAGCAATCATTGAGAACAAGTCTACTAACCATCTAAGCCTTCCTAACATGAAGTATCCTTGGTTAAGCAAGCAAAAATCATTATTACTTTGGTTCAGGCATTTCATCATACACCTTGTGGGCAGGAAATGCCTAATGATCTAGTTTAGAAGGATTAGGTCTAATCTAGCATTAGGAATAAGTAATAAGCATAGGACAAGAAGGATCTAACACTAATCACCCTAGATCATCACTTAATCACCCTAACCCATAAGCTCAAAGAGAGTCTACTCATTAATCTTCATGGATAGAAGACTAATCATGATTAGAAGAAGAGATAGACTCAAATTACTCAAGAAACAAAGCTTATATTAATCAAGGGTTCAACTTTTCAATGAGTTTTTGAGAGAAAAGAAGATAATCCTAAAGATTAGGTCTAGATTGTATTTATAGTAGCTTAAAACTTAAACCGGGTCGGCCCAACAAACCCGAGTTTGACCCAAGAAACAAATGAGAAACTTAATCTCGGAGTCGACCGCGGCCTGGCCCTACCCGCGTCCATGGTCCACTGCCTGATGCTCCCCATCTTGATCTCTCGGGCTCAGATCCGCGGCCTGACTTTGCCCGCGTGTGCCATCCGCGGTGCATGACTCGTGAGAAGGCGCAGACGAAGGCTGGCCGCGTGATGTGCCCGCGTGGTGTGGTAGAGGATCTCAGGACGAAAAATGCGGCATGGTGCTGGCCCGCGTTACATGGCCGCGTGAGGATTGTTAGTGATAAGGCGCGGCCCGCTTCCCTCTGCGTGATGTGCCCGCATGTGAAGGTCGAGGATCTCGGGATGAAAAACGCGGCATGATGCTGGCCCGCATTACATGGCCGCGTGAGTTCACCTCAAACTTTTTGGTGAGTTTCATTTCTTTTAACTAAACCCTCTAATCTCCAACCTAAGCTTCTCCATACCTGAAATACCCCACATGCATATGCTATGCACCTAAAGGGACTCTAAATGCAGCTAAAGTGATTGAAATGAATATAAAAAGGATGATTAAAACTATGAAATAAGCAAGATATCAACTCCCCCAAACTTGTCTTTTACTTGTCCTCAAGTAATTAATTTAGACCAAAGGGAGAGAAAATGAGAATGAAAGCTTTAAACCTATGGATACACTTCTTATACTCAACACCACATCCTAGACAAACATAACCTATTAGCATAAACAATCTAAATTAGTACACTCTAGCTTCTCAAGGCCTATCAAGACTCATTGCTATAAAACAGGTTGTGGATCACCAATCAAAAAATCTCCTCAACCAACTCTCACATTCAATTAAGTATAAGCAATAAGGTGAAGTCTTGCAAATGGAAAATTGATCTCAATCATTTAGCTTGTTAAGTGAAATGGCTAAATGAGAATAGAGGAGGGGTTTCAATACATTTCTTTTTAGTGGCTTACACTCAAGAATAAGAGCTTGATCATTATGCAAAATCTATCTAAGAAAAGGAGTAACTTATGCATACATTGCTTGTTCTTATCAATCTACCCTTTTCCTAGACATCTTTAAACTCTACCATTTTTCTTGGTGTAAATCTCAAACCCATTCATTCCCAAAAACTTTAAGATCACTCTCTTATTTCACTCACCCAATGAAATCTTTCTCTTTTCTTCTCTTTTGAACCAACTAGGGACTTTTTCTTTCATTTTTTTACTTAAGCTCTACTCTTATCTTTCTTATGTCTTCCCCAAAGGCTTTTCTATACTCTTTTCCTTCTTTCTTTTCTTTAGTCTAAGGGGTTTCTTATTTGAAGGTTTCTAGAGTTTTCCCTTTCTTTTTGTTTTTCTTTATCTTTTGATCCCTAGTGGCTTTCTTTTCTGTTCTTTTCTTTTCTTTGGTTCATATTTTCACTCTTTTAACACCATAACACCCAACTTCCCATCCTATTTGCTAGCTCTCATAAGGTCCTATAGCTAGCCTGAGATAAGAACAACCAATGTCGCCCCTAAAACTCTCAAGTTTTTGCACATGATAAGCTATCAAAAGAGGACTCACACAAGCAAAATGATTTAGGTTTCAAAGAATGGTAAGGGTCTAAAGGTAAGGAGTGCCATTTGGGTTGGAAAGAGATTGGTATGAAGGGTAAGTCCAACCCAAATGTGTATAATCCATGATCAAGCATGCAAGAGTCCATAAGCAAGACTAATTAAGTTCATTTTAGGTTTTAAATTCATTTTGGAGTTGGTTTAAAGAGAATGCCGATCTCACACAAGCAACAAGTTTAAAGAATGAGTTTTCAAGGCTCAAAGCATGCAAGCTTTTTAGGAGATGCTTATGCTACTTGCTATGATCACCTAGAGTTTGATTTTGAGTTCTAAGCATGTGTTTCCTTATTAGGTTAGCTCCAAATGCATGAATGCAATCTAAATGTGTCTAGACTCAATCCTAAAGATGCAATGATGCAACCTAAATGCTTGTTTTTGTTTCTTTTTAGAATTTTTTAAATTTTTTTGGATTTTTCTATGCACATATGTATGTGCAATGCATGAGACTCAAAATCAACAAAGCAAACATGATCCGAAAATATGATAAAAGCATGGTATATACAAAGAATGGTTGGAGTGATACCGCAAGTGGGAAGGAGCAGTGTTGTGTCTGTTGGTGTTTGGACATGACCTTTGGGCAAATTGAGGAAACCCCCAAACTTGTTCCTGACCTTATTCAACTCACTAAAAGCATAAATATGTACAAGGATAATCATGGGACTTCCTCTCAAGTGAGCTTGTTTAAAGACTCTTAGCTTGACTACCTTTGTTTACCCATTGAGAAGGAGGATCCTTCCCACCTTCAAGGGTGATGGTTAGGACATGTGTAAGGAACTATTGGAGCTTGAGTGGATCAGCTTGGAGTTGAGGAGAGATAATGGCCCTGACAGAATGGCTTTGACCTTCCCTTACACTTGATCTTATACTCAATGGTTCCATCCTTTAGCTGTAGTGGGTGAAGAGTGAGAGTGTGTGGCAAAGGTGAGGAGTGAGGAGCTTTCATCTTCTTCTTGCTTTGAGTGGCCATAGTGGGTTCACTCATCTCCTCCTTGGTAGTGTCTCCCAAGTGCTCTACATTACTCTTCTGTAAGGACCCATCACCAAGAACTACTTTCTCCTTAACAACCAATGCATCTATCAATATTGTTCCACAATAACTTCCATTCAGTATTGGTGACTTGATCGGATAGTAGACTTCCTTGTTGACATTATGGAGAACCACCTTCTTGTTTGGGAAGTCTATGCAAGCTCCCACAGTAGCAAGGAAGGGCGTGCCTAAGAGCAATGACATTCTCCTCTTGCTTGCCATATAAAGAACAGTGAGGTCTATGGGGATGGTGCAATCTCCAATCTTCAAAGGGAAGTCCTTGATGAGACCAATAGGTGTTGTTGAAGAAGAATCCCCAAACATGAGGGAGGAATTGTTTGGCTCCATGCCTTTGATCTTCAAGCTCTGCACCATCTCCAATGAGATCACTTTCACACAAGCTCCACTATCCACAAGAGCATCATCAACTTTGAAATCACCAAGGGAGCAAGGCAATATGAACTTCCCTTGATCTTCTAGCTTGGGTAGAGATTTTGGTGGAGGTTTAGGATCCAGCGAAGAGGAAGAGATGTCAAGAAGCTCTGTCACCTTTTCTTTGTTGGCTATAATGTCTTTTATGAGCACTAGCTGGTCACAAGCCTCTTGCATATTGGAGATCTTAGGGAGATTGATTCCAACATCACTCAATTCCTTCCTAAACTTGGAAATTACCTTCTTTTGAGCTTTGGTGATGATCCTCTTTGGGAAAGGGAGTTTATCATAGGGAGATAGCTGAACCTCCTTGTCTTCTTCAAGCTTAAACTCTTTGGATCCTTAAATCCCAACCTTTGTCAACTTCTGGACAGCTGTGTTGGGGTCAAAATCGGTACGACGGAATCAACGGCCGAAACTCCCCGCAAAAATATAAAAGGAATCGTTTTATAAAACCCAAAGAATCGTTTTATAAAACTCAAGGATCGTTTTATAAAACTCGAGGATCGTTTTATAAAACTCGAGAATCGTTTTAAAAAACCCGAGGATCGTTTTATAAAACTCGCGAATCATTTTATAAAACTCGAGGATCGTTTTATAAAACTCGAGAATAGTTTTATAAAACTCGAAGAATCATTTTATAAAACTCGAAGAATCATTTTATAAAACTCGAAGAATCGTTTTATAAAACTCGAAGAATCGTTTTATAAAACTCGAAGAATCGTTTTATAAAACTCGAAGAATCGTTTTATAAAACTCGAGAATCGTTTTATAAAACTCGAAGAATCGTTTTACAAAACTCGAAGAATCGTTTTATAAAACTCGAAGAATCTTTTTATAAAACTCGAGAATCGTTTTATAAAACTCGGAGAATCATTTTATAAAGCTCAAAGAATCGTTTTACGAAACAACAAAAAACCGAAACAGCCGTAAAACGCGAACTAGTCACGACTAGTTCGCCCATGGGCGAACTAAGAGGCACTCGACTAGTTCGCCCATCGGCGAACTAAGCCGGCCCGCCTTAGTTCGCCGATGGGCGAACTAGGAAGCACTCGACTAGTTCGCCCATCGGCGAACTAGTCCATCTTGACTAGTTCACCCATTGGCGAACTAAGCCGGCCCGGCTTAGTTCGCCGATGGGCGAACTAGAGATTTCCCGGATATCCCGCGCCTCGATCTCCCGCGTTCCCGATTCGAAACTTACGTCTTTCGACTCGGTCGCGTTTTGAACCACGGCCGAAACATCTCCCGTTCCATCTCGATCCGACTTATCGTTCAAGTTTTACGATAAAAACCGTAAAACTTCGCTTTCTCGATAAAGAACTCGAAGAAATCGTATAAAACGGTGACGGTTAAACGAAACACCGAACATTTCCTAAACTATACGATTTATTCGAGATTTCTAGTTGAAATCATAAAAACGTGTTTTTAATAAAAAACGTCGTGTAAATCGTAAAAGACGTATTTTTAATAAAAAGTCGAGTAAAACGTAAAACCTTACGATTAACTCGAGGAATTTATTAAAAACGATTTCAGATCAGGAAACGATCCCGTAAAAAGTCGGAAAACGGATTTATCGCAAAACGGCCCGGAAGGACCTAAAACGCGATAAAAACCCATCTCGCGATCTTAACGGAATCTAACCCGAAGATTCGATAACGTTTTGACGATTTATTCGCAAAAGGAAAATAAATGTCAAGTTCGAAGATAAAAGGCAAGTTTGACGATAAATAGAAGATTTCCGCAGAAGAAAAGGAAGGATCGAGAAAAATGGAAGATTCCCGAAATACTCAAATCCGGGCAAAATGTAAAGATCGAACCGTCAAGGCAAGGAGTATATAAACCAGAGGCGTAGGGCAGAAGAGGGGGACGAGTTTTCGGAGCTTTCACCACCAAACTTAGCATTTAGGCAATTTTCCGTTTTCGTTATCGAGTTGCGTCTCAACTAGGGTTTTAGTCTTAGATTGCTAGAACTAGGAATCTCGCCGACGGCTCACGCAGCTAAGGCAACTCTCACTGTAACCATTCTTACGCGAATTCGGAATAAGAATCCTTCTTGCTTTCAATCTCGTTTTTATTTTTATATCTTTCAATTTATTCATATTAATTGCGTTCTTGGTTACTTGTCGTTGGCTTTCGCAGAGATCCGGTTCCTCTGGAAAATTAGGGTTTTCCTAACTTTCCTTATTTTACGGAAATCGACAGGTGTGAATTTCGGTTCCCACAGTTTGGCGCTAGAAGGAGGGGGGGTCGGATTACTCTTACTCATAGCCGCAAAACGCTTGACCAAAACGATGTCTGGATGTATNGCGTTCTTGGTTACTTGTCGTTGGCTTTCGCAGAGATCCGGTTCCTCTGGAAAATTAGGGTTTTCCTAACTTTCCTTATTTTACGGAAATCGACAGGTGTGAATTTCGGTTCCCACAGTTTGGCGCTAGAAGGAGGGGGGGTCGGATTACTCTTACTCATAGCCGCAAAACGCTTGACCAAAACGATGTCTGGATGTATGAAAGACAAGGTCGCAGCTCGCATAGACGCTGGTAAAACAAATCCAGCAGCGACTACTCGTACAGCCAACGCTCACGCAAACGCTGTAGTACTCAACAAAATCGAAAACCTAATCGCGACAAAACAAGCTCACGATTTCTATCTCAGATCACTAAGGGCAACGATAAAATCTATCAAACCCCATAGTGTTTTTCTTATTTCCGAGTCGGACAAATCTCACGGGTTGAGCAAAACACGTTTTCCGAGAACTTTTCGGAAAAATAAAACTTGCTCTCCCAGAAAACCGCGGAACACACCGTAACTTACTCGCGGAAAAAGCCTTAGGTGACTCGCGGAAAAACCGTAGGTTGATTGCGGCAAAACCCTAGGTTGTTCCCGGAAAAACCCTAGGTTACTCGCGGAGAATGCCTTAGGTGACTCGCGGAAAAACCGTAGGTTATTCGCGGCAAAACCCTAGGTTGTTCGCGGAAAAGCCGTAGGTTACTCGCGGAAAAACCCTAGGTTATTCGCGACAAAACCCTAGGTTGCTCGCGGAAGAACTTTAGGATACTCGCAGAATCGGGCAATACTATCCAGCCGAAAAGACGGTGAGTTGGCCAAGCAACCTAGCTTGCCATCTTGGCGAGCTGACTGGCTTTCAACCTCGTCCCAGAGGCACTGACTTTTTCCCGAGGGTCCGCACAATCCAACTCATAGCTATGGTGAGCCGGACCGTACTCTAAACAATAATCGCACTGCTTTTCGTTTCGTCTCAATCAAAGTTTTCGTTGAGGTTTTAACACGGAAACAAGATAGCTTGATGAATCGGGACTGTGCTCGCCGACTCACCATTAGGCAAGTTGGACAAGCTCGATGGATCGAAACATCTCCATCTCGAATCTTGATCGAGACACTTTTCGTTTCGTCTCAATCGGACTTTCCGTTGAGATTCTACGACGAAAACAAGTCAACTCGACGAATCGAGATCACCCGCGCCAAGCGTCTTAGCTCGCCGAACTTAGAGCTAGCTACCTCGCCATACAGCGAGCTGACCCAAGCGCCTGGCTCGCCCAAGAGACGCTGACTTCGACCCAAGAGTTCTTACAATCCAGATCGCCACACGAAGAGCTGAAAGGGTTCGCCCGACTTGCCTTACGTCGAGCTGAACCAATCCTCGAGTTCTCTCGAAGTCTTGATCGCGCTGATTCTCGTTTGACTCAAATCGGAATTTCCATCGGGATTTTACGATAAAACCGCGAAGACTTGTTTCTTCGTATAGATTCGAATCAATCGTCTAAAAACGACAACGGTTGACTTAACACCAAAGTTGCCTAAACTATACGAGAAATCTGAACTCTCTAAACCTAATCCGATTTTACGAAACTCTGCCACGCTAAGTCGAAAACATCCAATCATAAACACGTGTTTGATTTTTTCGATATACAAAGCGCACCTAGTCGGTCAAATAAAACCAGCAGTACGAAGAAACAAGAACACGAGCTCCGATGGCTAAGTCTTCTCCCCGCTCCGATACTCTCGCTGGTAATTCGTCGAAGACCGGTAAGTTAAAAGACGAAGAACGAAGAATAGACGACCCCAAATCATCGATGAAGCTAAGGTATGTCCGATTCAAAAATTTTATTAGACTTCTAATTTCTCGTAGGTAAGAAACGAAAACGTCTTGTAAACTGCCAAGAAACCTAGAGAACTTAGAATTTAGAAGATAGTCTAGTATGCTAAGTCGTAAGCAATTTTTGTCTATCTCGATTTGTTGTTCTCTAATCATTCAGGCATAACTCGCAAACCGACCCAATCTCTCGTACAACCGAGAAACGATCACCACGCATTCAAACATACTCATTTCCTAAAAGAAAGAAGGAGCTAGAGACGCTGACGTCGTCTTAAAACCGACTCGCTCCTAGAAGTTCTCGTAAATCAGACATACTCCAAGTCATCTCCGATCCACCATGGTCTTTAATCGACCCGGATTGTCGATCATCCAAATCCTTCAAACGAAACTCGTCTTTCTTCTTTCGCCGAACATTTTTCCTCGNAAAGAAAGAAGGAGCTAGAGACGCTGACGTCGTCTTAAAACCGACTCGCTCCTAGAAGTTCTCGTAAATCAGACATACTCCAAGTCATCTCCGATCCACCATGGTCTTTAATCGACCCGGATTGTCGATCATCCAAATCCTTCAAACGAAACTCGTCTTTCTTCTTTCGCCGAACATTTTTCCTCGCATCAAGAAAACGTTTCTAAAATAAGCGGAAAAATATTCGGACGATGCAACGCCTCGTCGAAATCATCCCAAAAGCAAACGACAATCTAAAAACCGTCTAAGTGCTAAAGACTGATCCAAACTGTCTGGGAAATAATCTCGAGGAATATACAGCATCTCTCGTCGCAATCATGCGGTTAGAAAATCTCTGTGAAACTTCAGAGCGAAACTCGATTATTTGCCGAAGTCATAAAAATCTTCTCAAACTTGATAAAACAAGTATAAGAGTAGAAATCTTTAGGTATCAAAGCATTGATCTCATTTTTCGTCAAACCAAGTGAGTCACGGAATAATGTCAAGAACATTTGCGGCGAAAGAAAGATCGAGAACACAAAGCAGCAATAGGGATCACGTCCTCCCTTCTCGCTGACTGATCCTATTGCTGATCATGTGATTCATTCCGCCCGAGAAACCCGCTAAAACATTTTGCGACTAGATCTTGGTGAAATAACTTTTGGTAAAACTCCACGAGTGACTCCAAAAAAACAATCACCGAAGAATCAAAAACTAAGCGGAAAGGTTTCTCGAAAAATCTGCGGAAACATTGTTAACCCAATGCGTCGCGTCGATTTATTAAATTCATCGCCCGTTGCTTACTCGATAAATCCTTCGTATAGTTAGGATCATGTCATAACGAAGTAACTCTCAAAGTAAACGTAACAGGTTTTGCGAAAAGTACTTTCCTTATAGCAAAAACCAAGCTATACGATCCGGCATTGGGCGACCAATCTAAACTTCGCCTCCTCGCGACATGTTCTGAAAGATCTCACTCTTTAGCCCATCGGTTCACGAGCATCCGCTCTCATTCCTCTCGTTTACATACGAGAATGAGATCGCCCCGCAAACAACTCCGCACGGGCTTTGCATCGAGCTTCTTAGGATCTGTCTCCCTCGAGTAAAAAAGAAACAACTTCCATACAAAGGAAAGTTTATACGAAACTTTCATCGTATAAATCAAACCTACAACGGAAAAACGTTTTCTATAAACACGGACATACTTGGCATATCTATCTCGACAAACGCTACTTGGCTATTGTCCGATCACGCTTCACTTCAATGCCAAGTTTACAAACCGACTTGACCTTTTCGATAGCACGAAAGTGTTGTGGTCTAATCCTCTACCAAATACGACCTTGGCTGTTCGGCTGAACACAACCTTCACGCTAAGCCAATACATTCAACGGATAATGCAAACTTGTCGAAAATCGGCTAAGTTTTGTATTCTCGCGATTCACTCTAGTTCCGAAGCAAGTTGCCTACAAAATCCGATGTATAAGAAAACACTCGTACCAGAGCTCCTAAAGCCGTACGAATCTCGGAAGGTCAACACTTCACAAAGCACTGTAACGAAAAACCCTTCGTTTCGGGGAAACAACTTACGCGACCTCTCGGTCCTAATTTCTCTAGCACAAATCATAAAACTACCTAACATCCAAACAGGAATGTTAGTTTTAATTGCGAATATCCGCAAACAAACCAAAATTTTCTTGCAAAGCAAGGTTAAGACAAAACCCTCGCAACACCGTGCAACATCTTCGAGCCCGCAAACAATCCGAACACGAAACGCGGCATATAAAATAAAAACCAACTTTCGGCACTGCGAGACGTCGCAAACGCCCGGAGAATAGTTTTTCGACAAAAATACCTTCTTCGATAAAATCATTTTCTTGGAAGACCTAACAGTCCGTCCGCGACTATAAAATTACGCAAAACTTCTTAACGTACGTATCCTTCGCGAAGGCCAAAACAACGTAAACATCTATCGCCTAAAAAGTTTGTTGCTGATCACAACAAACTCGCAACAGTCCTAAACAAACTTAAGTTATCTCGCAGAGATAGCTCTCGAACACCCAACACAAGGGTAATAGCGCTATAAAAAAAATCCAAACTTTTGGTCAGCACTTCCGGGCAACTTAGAAATTGTTCCCGGTTAGATGCTCGGTTCCAACCAGACGAATCATATAAGCCGAGAACCTATCGCGGATTCTAAATTGGTATGGAATCAAGTTAAAATCGCAACAGGCAAAACGAAAGCCGACTAGTCATCGCATAGCCTCAATCCGAAAGTAAACCTAGGTCTTGCCCTAAACCCAGCACACTGGTCGCTAACGTCTCAAGGCATGAATCGAGATCCTAAACACATGTCTCTTCGTCTATATCTAAACGCTCACTCGATTTACTAAACATCCTAAAACGGGCAAACGAACAAGGCGATACACTAAGGGAAAAAGGAATGCGAGACGACAACTCGCGGACCTCCCTCAATATCAACTCATATTCTTCCCGCTACATTCATACAAATAAAAACACGCTCTTAAAAACGCAAACTGATTTTTAATAAAGCCGCAAAAGAGGGCAGGGACTCAGAGCCGCACACGGCCAGTCCGAAAACTATAACGGCCACGCTCGGCCAGACCAAACGGCCTACGAGGCTAGTCTCAAGGCTGGCAAAGGTCCAGATGCCGTCGACATCAATATGCTCGATAACTCCTACACGACACATAACTAGTCTATAAAGGTCTCACTGCGAAACAGGTCATACGAACCTTAACTCCAAAACGAACTACGAAAGGCTTGATCCCCTCAAAAGGGTACGTAGGCAGCCTTCACAAGGCGCAGCCCTAATTTTAAACGCTTTCCGCTCCCTGGAAAGTGGTTAACCACTCGCAAGAACCTTACGCTAAAGGCTCAAGATTCTTACGAGCTGGGGGACTAACTGTTGGGGTCAAAATCGGTACGACGGAATCAACGGCCGAAACTCCCCGCAAAAATATAAAAGGAATCGTTTTATAAAACCCGAAGAATCGCTTTATAAAACTCAAGGATCGTTTTATAAAACTCGAGGATCGTTTTATAAAACTCGAGAATCGTTTTATAAAACCCGAGGATCGTTTTATAAAACTCGAGAATCATTTTATAAAACTCGAGGATCGTTTTATAAAACTCGAGAATCGTTTTATAAAACTCGAAGAATCGTTTTATAAAACTCGAGAATCGTTTTATAAAACTCGAAGAATCATTTTATAAAACTCGAAGAATCGTTTTATAAAACTCGAAGAATCGTTTTATAAAACTCGAAGAATCGTTTTATAAAACTCGAGAATCGTTTTATAAAACTCGAAGAATCGTTTTATAAAACTCGAAGAATCGTTTTATAAAACTCGAAGAATCGTTTTATAAAACTCGAAGAATCATTTTATAAAACTCGAGAATCGTTTTATAAAACTCGAAGAATCGTTTTATAAAACTCAAAGAATCGTTTTACGAAACCACAAAAAAACCGAAACAGCCGTAAAACGCGAACTAGTCACGACTAGTTCGCCCATGGGCGAACTAAGAGGCACTCGACTAGTTCGCCCATGCGCGAACTAAGCCGGCCCGGCTTAGTTCGCCGATGGGCGAACTAGGAGATACTCGACTAGTTCGCCGATGGGCAAACTAGGAAGCACTCGACTAGTTCGCCCATCGGCGAACTAGAGATTTCCCGGATACCCCTCGCCTCGATCTCCCGCATTCCCGATTCGAAACTTACGTCTTTCGACACGGTCGCGTTCTGAACCACGGCCAAAACATCTCCCGTTACATCTGGATCCGACTTATCGTTCGAGTTTTGACGATAAAAACCGTAAAACTTCGCTTTCTCGATAAAGAACTCGAAGAAATCGTATAAAACGGCGACGGTTAAACGAAACACGGAACATTGCCTAAACTATACGATTTATTCGAGATTTCTCGTTGAAATCATAAAAACGTGTTTTTAATAAAAACGTCGTGTAAATCGTAAAAAACGTATTTTTAATAAAAAGTCGAGTAAAACGTAAAACCTTACGATTAACTCGAGGAATTTATTAAAAACGATTTCAGATCAGGAAACGATCCCGTAAAAAGTCGGAAAACGGATTTATCGCAAAACGGCCCGGAAGGACCTAAAACGCGATAAAAACCCATCTCGCGATCTTAACGGAATCTAACCCGAAGATTCGATAACGTTTTGACGATTTATTCGCAAAAGGAAAATAAATGTCAAGTTCGAAGATAAAAGGCAAGTTTGAAGATAAATAGAAGATTTCCGCAGAAGAAAAGGAAGGATCGAGAAAAATGGAAGATTCCCGAAATACTCAAATCCGGGAAAAATGTAAAGATCGAACCGTCAAGGCAAGGAGTATATAAACCAGAGGCGTAGGGCAGAAGAGGGGGACGAGTTTTCGGAGCTTTCACCACCAAACTTAGCATTTAGGCAATTTTCCGTTTTCGTTATCGAGCTGCGTCTCAACTAGGGTTTTAGTCTTAGATTGCTAGAACTAGGAATCTCGCCGACGGCTCACGCAGCTAAGGCAACTCTCGTTGTAACCGTTCTTACGCGAATTCGGAATAAGAATCCTTCTTACTTTCAATCTCGTTTTTATTTTTATATCTTTCAATTTATTCATATTAATCACGTTCTTGGTTACTTGTCGTTCGCAGAGATCCGGTTCCTCTGGAAAATTAGGGTTTTCCTAACTTTCCTTATTTTACGGAAATCGACAGGTGTGAATTTCGGTTCCCACAAGCTGGATAATGTTGATAAGGCTGGACTTGATCTCAAAGGTGGTGTTCCGAACAGCTGGAGCTCGGATACCAGCTCTATGCCCATGAATGTTTGGTTGATGATAGGCGCCAATGGCTCTAGCTTGGGGTGGGTTGGGTTGTGGTCTAAGGTTGTCAGCTCCTTGACCAATGCCTCTTTGAGGGAGAACAGCCTCCTCTTAAGGTAAGTGGTTGTTTCTCTCCATCTCTAGCCCCAAATCTTCTAGTTGGGCTAGCTTCTCTTCTTCTCTTCTTTTTCTTATCAATTCTCTCTCAAGAGCTTAGATGTCTTGAACTGCAGGTAAGAGGTTTGCAGCTCCTCTACTTCTCAGGTTCATACACCTGCAACCAATCCAAGGGATACAAAGAAGAAGAAATCAGTAACGAAAGCAAGTAAATAAGATTTAGTCTCAAGCAATGACTAAATCACAATATCAATAAACAACTAAGAAATGGCAACGGCGCCAAATTTGATAAGGTTTTTTAAGCCTTAGAGCAAATCAATGTAGTAAAATAAATAGAGTGTCAATCCAATCCTGAGAGCTATTGAACAAAGAGAATGCAAGACATTGCTTAATCTAAATGCAATCAATGAGGGTTTGTTTTATAAGTAACTAGTAACAATCAATATGTAAACAAGAATAACTAAGCTTTGGTTTCAATGAGATAAAAGAGCATATGGATAAGGGTATTAACTTTGGGTGATCAAGTTACTATCTAGGGTGAGGTTTCAAGCAATCATTCATATCCTATAGGTCTAGACACAATTCTAAGCTAGTCCTTGGTCAAGGTAAAAGCTCATTTTCTATCAATCTTTAAACACAAATGGTCGTTGGTCTAAATCAATCAAGAAATCATTGAGAACAAGTCTACTAACCATATAAGCCTTCCTAACATGAAGTATCATTGGTTAAGCAAGCAAAAAGCACTATTACTTTGATTCATACATTTCATTATACACCTTGTGGGCAGGAAATGCCTAATGATCTAGTTTAGAAGGATTATGTCTAATCTAGCATTAGGAATAAGTAATAAGCATAGGATAAGAAGGATCTAACACTAATCACCCTAGATCATCACTTAATCACCCTAACCACCCAAACCCATAAGCTCAAAGAGAGTCTACTCAATAATCTTCATGTTTAATCTTAAGCCCATGATGGATAGAAGACTAATCATGATTAGAAGAAGAGATAGACTTAAATTACTCAAGAAACAAAGCTTATATTAATCAAAGATTCAACTTTTCAATGTTTTTTTGAGAGAAAAGAAGATAATCCTAAAGATTAGGTCTAGATTATATTTATAGTAGCTTAAAACTTAAACCGGGTCGGACCGACAAACCCGGGTTTGACCCAAGAAACAAATGGGAAACTTAATCTCGGAGTCGACCGTGGCCTGGCCC
Source organism: Eruca vesicaria subsp. sativa (assembly GCA_932364175.1). NCBI lineage: Eukaryota > Viridiplantae > Streptophyta > Magnoliopsida > Brassicales > Brassicaceae > Eruca > Eruca vesicaria. Next base: position 135,935 of record CAKOAT010724043.1, on the reverse strand, counting down.
TACCCGAGTCCATGGTCTGCGGCCTGACTTTGCCTGTGTGTGCCATCCGCGGTGCATGACTCATGAGAAGGCGCAGACAAAGGCTGGCCGCATGATGTGCTCGCGTGGTGTGGTCTAGGATCTCGGGACGAAAAACGCGGCCTGGTGCTGGCCCGCGTTACATGGCCGCGTGAGGATGGCTAGTGATAAGGCGCGACCCGCTTCCCTCCGCGTGACGTGCCCGCGTGTGAAGGTCGAGGATCTCGGGACGCAAAACGCGGCCTGATGCTGGCCCGCATTACATGGCCGCGTGAGTTCACCTCAAACTTCTTGGTGAGTTTCATTTCTTTTGACTAAACCCTCTAATCTCCAACTTAAGCTTCTCCATACCTGAAATACCACACATGTATATGCTATACACCTAAAAGGGCTCTAAATGCATCTAAAGTGATTGAAGTGAACACAAAAAGGATGATTAAAACTATGAAATAAGCAAGATATCAAGATCCGCTCGGATCTAGGATCTACAAAATGCCCAGCCTTGTTCCCGTGGGTCCTCTCGTAAATCTCTTTCAGAGATGGAAGAACTTCTGTCTCTTTAGCCTAAAAATAATTTTTAAAATTAAATATTAATTAGGAATATACAAATAGAGTAAAAAATTAAATAGTTATTAAAAATTAATTTACCATGTCTAGACGGATTCCCCCGTGAGGTTTTCGACCCCCAGTGTGAAGCATCTTCGTGTTGCCATGCTCGTCTCTTGTCATGCGGTTCTTGGAGTTTGTCTGGGAGGTTCTGACCGAGTCCGGCAACCCCCAATATCTGATGAGGCCATCCCACACGTCGAATGTGAGGCAATCGGGTTTCCCCTCCTCGTAACCATCCACCTGAACAAAAAATAATTTTAAAATGATTTGAATTAAAGTTGGTGATATAAAACTATATATATAATTTATAAATCCACACTTGAAAGTCGCCATTCCAGTTGTAGAACATGTCGAGGAATCGCGCTTTTGCCTTCGCCTCAAACTCCGTCTTCACCCGCTGGTGATTCCCTATAGACCAACGATATTTTTACTGTAACCCGAAAAACTAGAGTAATTAGTTCAATAATATTAAAATTTTAAATAATTAAAAATAAATTAATTTATTAATTAATGACTTACAGCGAACGATTTGAACCACGTCTTTTTTTTTGTGGCTGGGCGTCTTTTTCCAGTTTGGAGCTGGATCGGGAAAATATCCCTTGATACAATCCGTGACGCTCTGAGCGACACATTCGTCAAAGCCAAACCTGGAAAGAAACAAAATAAAAACATTAATTAGATTAATTTGTAAATTTTTGGTTAATTAAGAAATAAATTAAAAACACTTTTTAAAAATTAAAACATACCATAATATATTGTGGCCGTCCCGTCGGATATGATCTAACTCAGGCAGCCCTTCTCTGCCTGGAATGGCCATAATATCCTCCACCGTGTACACTGCAAATGGAGCGTTTGGCGGCACCTCCAAATCTGGATGAACCCCGGCAACCAGTGGAGAAGGAGGAGGAGGTGGAGGAGGAGGAGGTGGTGGATCAAACCGGTGAGCTGAGTCTCGGGAACAGAGTCATCTGAAATCGAAGAACCGGGAGCTGAAGAAGACGATGCGCCTATGTGAGGACCAGGCTGACGACCGAACATATCTCTGTAATGACTCCCCTAAAGAGGCCTCTTAGCCCTATCAAGCTTGCTCTTTTTAGTCATCTAAATTTCAAAAAAAAATTTAAAACATTAATAAACTATTATCATTTACAAAAAAAGTTAAAAAAAAAAAACTAAATTAACATAATCTAAATTCCCTAAACTAACCACCTAATCTAAATTCCCTAACTAACCACCTAATCTAAATTCCCTAATCTAATCACCTAACTAGGAAATAGAGACAACCTTAAGAGAATTTAGAGAGAAGATTGCTAAAAATGAGAGAAATCGGATGGCTCGAGTTTATATAGAGAATTTACGTTGTCTTTCGTCTTCCCTGGGAAATTCAATATAGTGTTCACGATGTTCTCAAAACTTTTCTTCTCTATATGCATCACATCGAGGTTGTGGCACAAAAGAAGATCTTTCCAATATGGCAATTCCCAAAATATACTCTTTTTGTGTCAATTGTGCTTAACACCATAAGAATCAGGCATATTGCTGGGAACATACCAATTCCCACCACGAGGAGTTGTTTCTAGAGCACCGTAGTAATCGATTTGCGCTTCGATTTGTTCTCCAGTTAAATATGGAGGAGGAGTGTCTCTGACAACCCTTTTGTGCCTGAAAAATGTTTTGTTTCTTCGGTATGGGTGGTAAACGGGAAGAAATCGACAGTGACAATCGAACCAACTAGTTTTCCTACCATGCTTTAACTGAAACGCATCTGTCATTCCATTACAATATGGAGAAGCTAATCTCCCATGTGTAGTCCACCCATACAACATCCCATATGCAGGAAAGTCACTTGTGGTCCACAAAAGCATCGCTCGCATCATAAAATTTATTTTCGTTGAACAATCATATGTCCTCACCCCTGTTGACCACAAATCTTTCAACTCTTTTATCAGTGGTTGTAGAAAAACGTCGAGAGATATTTTTGGATGCTTTGGACCAGGTATTAATATGGTCAAGAATAGAAACTCTCGTCGCATGCACATCTTCGGTGGTAGGTTGTAGGGTGTAAGAAAGACCGGCCACAATGAATATTGTCTCCCTAACATTCCAAATGGACTAAATCCATCAGTGCATAATCCAAGATACACATTCCGGCTATTGCTAGCGAAATGTGGATGTACATTGTTAAAATGTTTCCAGACTCTTGCATCTGATGGATGAGTCATCTCTATATCCGTCTGAGAATGCTCGGCGTGCCATCTCATCCCTCCAGCAGTCTCCTCAGATTGGTACAATCTTTTCAATATGTCTGTGATTAGTAGGTACCACATCTTTTGGTACGGTACCATATTACGCCATCGACCTTGCGGTTTGAATCGTGGCTTCTTACAAAATCGACATTCTTCTAACTTCTCATCATCTCCCCAGTAAATCATGCAGTTGTCGATGCAAAGGTCTATCATCTTCGAGGGAAACCCAAAACTATATACCAATTTCTGAATATGATAATAAGATTCAGCAGACACATTGTCTTCTAAAAAATACTCTTTAAACAAGTCTGCCCATGCATCCATACAATTTTCAGGTAGATTGTGATCGGTTTTAATACTCATCATTCTAGCAGCCAACGAAAATTTAGAGAGACCTTCTCTACAACCATTGTAAATTGGCTCATTCGCAGCTTCTAACATTTCATAAAACTTTTTTGCATCTAAGTTAGGTTCTTCAACTTCATCATCATCATGAGTTACAAATGCATCACCTACCATATCATGAACCCTATCACAATTTACCATTTGTTCCTCTTGGTGATGATAGCTATTTTCATTACGCAAATGATCAACCGGTTCAACCTGAAAATTGCTATTACTACTGCTACCTTCATTCCTACAACTAGCATCTTCTCCATGTTGATACCAAATATAATAATATGGCATGAAACCTCTATTTATTAAATGTTTCCAAACTTTTTCACGAGGGCATAATTTTGTATTGCAGCATTTCCGACAAGGACATAACATCTTATCACTTTCCTGCGTGAGTGGTGTAGAATCTGCTTGATGCATAAACGTCTCCAACCCTTCAAGAAATTCTTTTGTCACTCTCTCGTTATTATCTCTGTGTGAATACATCCACTTCCGCAACTCGAAAATATTTCCCAGACCATACATTTTTTTTGTCTTTGATCAAGCTTAAAGCTGTTTTTTGGTGTGTTTCAAATGAATCACAAATGGGGGTACTTATAGAAATTTTAGAATCTGAGCATTTACTAGGAAATTGCTAGGAAAGGTAGGTACAAAACACGTTTTAGATTTAAATTAGATATTTTCTATCAAGTTCCTCGCTAATTTGAAGTAAAATATCATTTCCTCTTAATTTCGTAGTAAAGTTTTACTAGGACTTTACGAGAAAAGTATTTACTACGAGATTACGAGTAAATGGTCTTTTGCCACGTAGTTTTCTCGTAATTTTACTACGGTCTTACGAGGAAACATTTTTCTCGTACGTGTACGAGGACTTTACGAGGATACTTGTTTTCCTCGTAAAATCGAAATAATCTCGTAATAAATTTACGAGTAATTATTTTCCTAGTAAAATTTGCTAGTAAACTCTTAATTTTCTTGTAGTGAGATATCGACGTAGCTGGAGTGGTGAATCATGGAGAGATCAACCAAGGAAAAGATGGAATGAAACTGAATCGTCGAACTCATTCTTCGGAAGAAAGAAAGGAGAAAACCAAACTCTTCTTCTTCTAACACGTGTCCCCAAGATCTGCTTCTTCCGGCGCTTAATTAAGAATCAGCTCTTAAGGTATTTTCTATTTTTCATTTATTTTAATTACAATTAAATACTAAGAACCTCTTTAGGAATCACGGTTAATCCTGGTGTAACATACCCAAATGAGTATTTTAATCAATTAATATCAATATTTTGTTGTACATTTTAGTTTTGGTTTATTCTTTTTAAGGTGAAGCAGTTATAAATTGACATCTGTAAAAGGCAATATCAAACATGTTTACAAAGGTTCTTAAACGAGACTAAATGAGACTTGGTTCTATGTTCTCTCACTTACTTTTACTTTTTTCTGATTTTTTTTTATTAAGTTGAATCTATCTTGAAATTTTCTGTTGCAGTTGACCTTAGAACACCACTAATAGTATTCTAAAAATCAGTATATAAATTATTAAATAATAATATCATAACATAATAAAAGTTTCTGATTAAAGGTAATTTTGTTTATAAATAATAAGCTATTTATATCATGACATGTAGCAGCACAAATTTTAGAACTAGTGCTAAAAATACTATGTATAGAACCTTTTTTGACACTCTTTTTCCTCGTATAATTATTTTAATATTTAAATTTTTTATAGAACTCTGTAAATGCCACTGATGGACATGCTCTTATAAGCTATGGTCGATCAGTAATTTGTATGTTCGAAAGATTACTATGAATCATAAATTGTGGCGATAGGGATAAGTCGAGTAGCCTGAAACCTTTTCTAAAAAAAAAAAATTGAGTAGCCTGCGCAAAAAAAAATTATGCCAATTAATCATTTTGATATCACGTATTTACTTCAGTAACAATCACATTTTGACAATACATATATACATTTATTATATGTATTGTATTACCATTTTGTTTTATAGAACTTTTGAAAATTTGTGCCATGTTTTTGCTATGGTTTATTTGAAATTTCATATTGGTATGCATTAGGAGTGATTAGACAGACACCGCATACGTATATGTTCTTTGACTTTCCAATTCAATGATTACACTATAGCTGAAGTGGGTCTATGTTTACATGTGTTTAGTGAGACATATATCATAACCTCGCTCGTTTCCTTAACGCAGTGGTCAAAAGATATACAATATATAGAAAGATGAGTGATCAAAAAGATTATAAAGAATAAAAGGGAGAGAGTGAGGAAAGCACATATATATCTTTCATATGTCCAAAATAGGTTTATCTATTAAATCTTGAAAACAAGTTAGCTTATGAACCAATGAAATCTATTAGAGTTAAACTCCTTTATGGAACCAAACTAGATTCCATTTTTTAATTTTGTGACCTGCCTGAGTTCGTAAACTATGATCCAGGCTTCCAGCTTTAAGTTGGGCCTATCCATCTCTTAGGTTTTCATTCGGTCATTAGCGGTTCATTTTTGGGCCTATAATGAAATTTAAGGGAGAGTTCTTATTTTTGAACTTTTGAGACTTTTTGACTAATCATAAAGTGACCCACCCAAAAGATAAACAGTTTGTTAAAGAAAACAGCTATATTATTATGAGAAGCAATCACAAATCGTTTTGAACTCGAACGTGCATTGCATGAGTTAATACGGATGTGCTAAGAAGAATATAAAAAAATGATAATAATACGAATATGCTGGATTCGTAACCTAAAATTAGTAATTAAAAGATCCAATGGACCCCTTGACCCGTAATGTTTTGGCCTTTTGGGCTAAAAAGTCTTCGAGAAGGCTGCTACAAGAGTGTTGACCATAATCTCTGTGCGTGCGTGTCGTTGACCACGTGGCAATATCTCAGGAGCCAAAGAGATAAAGAGACAAAAAAAAGAGAACCCTAAAAACAGCTGCGTTGTATTTTAAATACATCCTCCTCTGTCTCGTTTCTTCTTCTTCTTCATCCGTACATCTCTCGCCGCTTCCTCCTCCCCCTTATCGGAATCTTTCGCTCATTATGCTCAGAAGCCTCCATTACCATATCTCTATCGATTCACTTCTCCGTCCAACGATTCTCTCTACGATTACTATCTGAAACACTCACACTATTAACTGATTGTTGGAATTAGGGTCGTTGATTCAGAGATGGCTGCTTTAAAAGGTTATGGCCTGTGCTCTTTGGACTCTGTTGTACACTTCCCCTGTCCAAAGCCTTTCGAGGCCTACAAGAGGTTCCTTCTCTTCTTCTCTTTATATGTTTTAGATTCAATGCATATGTAGATAGGTAGCGTTTGTATTTTTTTTTGATTAATCCAAGTTAGGCATGATAGTTTCTAGACAATAACCTGTTCGTTGAGACATGACATCAAGTGATTCCTGTTCTTGTATGGCCAAAGCTGAGTCCTTTGGATTGATTACTGGACATTTTGACATTAAGCACCTCTTGCTCTACCTATTGAGTCAAGCTAATTTGCATTTGTATGTGTTTATAACTCAGAAGAAGCTCGAGATGGGTCTCTCCAAAAGCAGCTGTTGTACCAAACTTCCACCTCCCTATGCGCAGCTTGGAGGTTAAAAACAGGTACGCAGGATATAAGACTTTCATCAGAAGAATCTCATATTATACTCTTCGTTCGAATGTCTTTTTTGTTTTGTCAGGACAAACACAGACGACATAAAAGCGCTAAGGGTGATCACAGCCATCAAAACACCTTATCTCCCCGACGGAAGATTCGACCTCGAAGCCTATGACGATTTAGTAAACATTCAGATCCAAAACGGCGTGGAAGGTGTCATTGTTGGTGGTACAACCGGTGAGGGACAGCTAATGAGCTGGGACGAGCACATTATGCTCATAGGCCATACCGTCAACTGTTTTGGAGGAAGCATCAAAGTTATTGGAAACACAGGAAGCAACTCAACAAGAGAAGCTATCCACGCGACAGAACAAGGGTTCGCTGTCGGAATGCACGCCGCTCTTCACATCAACCCTTACTATGGGAAGACTTCGATGGACGGGATGATAGCTCATTTTCAGTCTGTTATGCATATGGGACCGACAATTATATACAATGTGCCAGGAAGGACAGGGCAGGACATACCTCCTAGTGTTATTTTTAAGATGTCTCAGAGTCCTAACTTAGCTGGTGTGAAGGAATGTGTTGGAAACAAGAGGGTTGAAGAGTACACTGAGAGTGGGGTTGTTGTGTGGAGTGGGAATGATGATGAGTGTCATGATTCGAGATGGGATTATGGAGCAACTGGTGTTATATCGGTTACTAGTAACTTAGTTCCTGGTTTGATGAGGAAACTGATGTTTGAAGGTAGGAACTCTGCTTTGAACTCTAAGCTTTTGCCTTTGATGGGTTGGCTGTTTCAGGAGCCGAATCCTATTGGGCTCAACACTGCTTTGGCTCAGCTTGGAGTGGCGAGGCCGGTGTTTAGGTTACCATATGTGCCGTTGCCTTTGGCTAAGAGGCTTGAGTTTGTGAAGATGGTTAAGGAGATTGGTAGAGAGCATTTTGTGGGTGAGAGAGATGTTCAGGCTCTTGATGATGATGATTTTATCCTTATTGGTCGATATTAAGCATATACTTTTTGAGTTTTTGGGGATTTCTTTGTTTGGTGTTTTAATGAAGAAGAGATGGTTTGGTTTATGTAAGCTGATGGATGAAAAACTCATGAACTATATATTATATGGTCTTGTTTTGGTCTCTGTTCGTTAACAACTTTATGTTTTGTTTTTGCGGTCGGAAGAAGAAGAGACTTTTGGTCTCACGTACCATACACATACAGAGATTACATGAGAGATGAAACTAAAAAACGATTAGATGTAAACCAAGTAATACTAAACCCTTTAGATAATAAGACTCTGCTTTGTGTTTTAGAGCCCTTAGATTGGTGATGATTTTTTTGTTTATAGAACAAGGGAAACGTTTTTGGTCTGAAGCAGAGAGAGGAGGGCTTTGTTTTCTTGGTCAAGGATAAGAGCTTTCTTTCTAAGTTTCTCGTTCTCTTGTATGATGTGTTGGTTCTCCATGTAAAGCCTTATATTGTTCATCACCATCTCCTTTTCTTCCTTCCACATCTTTCTCCTCCTGAAAAAGTATAAAACAGACCACCATTAAAACGTTGTAGTGACTCGGATAGTTTCATAGAGCAGTATGATGAGGAAAGACTGAAACCTGGAGAGGCGAGGGATACGAACATGGGTTTGTGTTTTGAGGTACAAAACTAGTCTCGTGGGTGTGTCTGAGAATGGTTCTGAAGAAATCAAACACATCTTCAGAGCTTGAAGTTAGAGAGAGGAAGAAGAAGAAGTGAGGTGTGTTTGATTAGTGGGAGAGATATAGAGGTGTTATATAGATGAAAGTTTGTTGTAAGTTTGTGTTTTGCATTTTCTTTAGAGAGAGTCTCCTTTAGAAGGTAATGATGGCAAGAGAAGAATCATGATTACAAAGGGCCGTGAAAGATGTTTATGAGGGAGAAGATGAATAAGAACAAGTATTAGCAAAAACAGTTTCTTATCTAATATTATATCGTTGTCTCTTTTTTTTTTTTTTTTGGTTAGACTGATAATCGTACTGTTTAGAAGAATTTTAAATGTTTCCCTACAAAGCTCAACTCACAGTCAAGAGGTACACATGACGAAACAAACTAAACAATTTTGGTTTCCTATTCCTTATGATAATGTTTGTTTGTCAACTTGATCACATGGTTTGATGGAGCATTAAAAATGTAGGTGACTGTTATAGGACAATAGAGATAACTAGAAGGACCTCTATGTAAATACAATAGAATACTCTAAATACCCTACTCTCTACGATGTATATATACTCTTCTACATTGTTAATAAAGATTCATTCAGTCTTATATTACATATGGTATCAGAGCAGTCTTAAACCTAGAATAAGCCGCCACCAAAATATTTCAAATTTTCGTTTTTCTTCTTCCCTGCAACTACGATGTCAGGAAGCTCCAACACACAGACATTCACTACCGAGTCTATCACTGTCTCTCCCAACTCTACAATCCTCAACATCAATATGATGAATGTGACAAAACTCACATCCTCCAACTTTCTCATGTGGAGCCGTCAAGTACATGCGTTACTTGATGGTTATGACCTTGCAGGTCACGTCGACGGATCTACTGAGATTCCTGCAGCCACACTTACGACGGAGGCCGGAATCGTCCCCAACCCTGTGTTCACTCTATGGAAACGCCAAGACAAGCTGATATACAGTGGTCTCTTAGGTGCCATAACCCCCTCCATTCAACCGATACTCTCGACCACCAACACCGCAGCCGAGATCTGGACTACACTCAATGCAACGTATGCCAAGCCAACCAGAGGCCACATCAAGCAGTTGAAACAACAAGTCGATAACTGGTCTAAAGGAAGCAAGTCCATCAACGATTACTTTCAAGGACTAACGACGAGATTTGATCAACTAGCGCTTCTTGGGAAACCAATGGATCTTGAAGATCAAGTTGAGAAGATCCTTGGGGGTCTACCTGATGAGTACAAAACGCTGGTGGACCAGGTTGAGAGCCGTGACACAGCACCCTCCCTTGCTGAACTCCATGAGAAGATGATTAATCACGAAGCTAAACTCCAAACCATGAGCGCTCCGGTGTCTGCAACACCGATCACTGCTAACTACGCAAATCACAGAGGAGGACCTCACCATGGCAACAAGTCCCATAACTCACGCCGGGGGGGGGGGGGGGG